>CAJQZJ010008952.1:5156477-5202500 GCA_907164525.1 Lophiomys imhausi
GAATCATAGTTACCTATTACCAAATACTATCTACACCTAGAATCATACTTTTATTGATTAAAAATAAAGTAAATCAAGAGAATGCTCACATCTTTCCCAGAGGAAACAAGAAAACAGCAAAATTTGCAAATCCACTATTATATAAATATAATAAAATTTAGAATCATAAAAATGTTCTATTTAATAGAGAAAGTTTTTCTCCTAACAAAACTAAATAATTTTATTTGAGTGAACTTTTAACAAATTTCTTATAGAAAACAGACCATTTCTACCATAAACAATACAAATAAATATTCATCACTCAGAATCATACCCTTCTGGCTATGATGGAATAACAGGAACCAGCTAGCCCTTCCACTGTAAACCACCATCAAATAATATAAAGCAAAAGTTTCCACTGAGGCTTTGTAAAATGAGCAGCACATGACTAACACATCAAGTCAACTTTATAATGATCCAACAGTTTGACAACATCTTAAATGGCATACAGCAAGAAATTCCTAAGCCGAGTACAGTGTTACTGCTGAGTTGGAAAGTGAGAGTGAGGGCAAAATTAAAATTCAAAAGAAATGAGGTAGCTGTGTTCTACTGGGTAGGTAAAGTATAGAAGTCACTGGAGAGAAAATAATCTCAGGTTTATAAGAGCAACTTACAACAGGTTTGATAGCAGGACTGAAGCAGACTGAAGGACACCTTGCAAATTTCCTGGGCCTGCAGCTGATACATCTTAGAGGACCAACTATGCTCTAGACCAGTGGCCCTCAACCTTCCTGTTTCTGTGACCCTTTAACACAGTTAGTTCTTCACGTTGTGACCCCAACCATAAAATTATTTCATTGCTACTTCATAACTGTAATTTTGCTAGTTATGAATCATAATGTAAATATTTGATATGCAGGATACCTGATATGCAACCCCTGTGAAATGAAAACCAACATTTTTCAAAGATTAACAAACCTCAAACTCTCTACCCTGTCCGTATCCACAAGATCTAGCAAATAATAAAAAGCATAACTTATTATTAAGAAAAAAGCAGTCAACTGGGCATGGTGGCGCACACCTTTAGCCTAGCACTTAGGAGGCTGTTAGAGGCCAGCCAGTATTGTTACACAGAGAAATCCTGTCTCAAAAAATCCAAAAAAAAGGGAAAAAAGCAGTCAAAAGAAAATGTTTGTTAGGTTTAGCTTAAATTGTTCTTGCAAATAAGTAAAAAGAAATAAGTAAAAATATCTCTTAAAATATTATTAAATAAAGGAACACGTGTAATGGAAATAATAAAAATCAATTAGAAATTCTTTAACTGAAAAATACAGTTACAAGTGAAAACTTCAGAAGGGTTTAACAGCAGTGAATAAAAAGTAAGGAACTCAAGTGTATTTGAGCAGAAATAAATTTGAAAAATAAAGATAAAAATGAATAAATGAAAATCAGACTCAGGGACATCCAAGATAATTTTAAGTTGTCTAAAATATGTGTAAATATAAGAGACTAACTATACTAAACACACTAAATGAACTATCAAACAATTAAAAAGCAAGATATAAACTTAGGTGGTTTAGATATAAACCAGATAGGCTGATGATTAAAGCAACAGGAATGAACATAAATAGTAAAACTGACTTACAGCAAAGCTTTATCTGAGTAAAAGAAACATCAAGACATAAGAGGCAGAGTAGATACTGCTGATTTTCAGGCCAGCCTGCAATACATACATAATGAGTCCCATACCACATGGGTGGGGGAATATAATTCTAAATCTTTGCACCTTTACCAAATAAACTTGAAAATTCATGAAGCAAAAACTAACAGAATTTGAGAAAGAAAACTACAAATCTCTATTTTCAGCTGAAAAATGTAACACTCCATGTCAGTTACTTGATAGAACAAATATACAAAACATTCTTACATCATTTCTCCTTTAAAATGTTCTGAAATTTGGAGTATTTTTATTACATGAAAATGTTAACTGTAACAGGAAACTACATGGTGGTGAGAGCTGTAGCTTGTATTTGTTTTCTGTGCTGTGTTAGTAGGCTCTAACTGCAATCCCTGCTACATCTGCATAGTGATGTAAAGTTTATACAATACTGAAAACAAATGCACCAGAGAGAAATAGGAAAACACAGGACAGAATTCAAGAATTAAAGGATGACAGTTGTAAAACTAGAAAAGTGTACCTCGGCAGACATACTAGCCTTCTAACTGGCTTGTGTTCAATAACCAGATGATCTCAAAGTAAATAATCATAAAAGAAAATTATAAATGAAGTTTTAAAAGTTGCTAAGGCACTCTCTTCTGGGCATATTTATATCATCCTTCAAGCCTTTACTTACTTTAAAAACAAATTGAATTTTGAATGTTTTCTAACTTCATTAGAGAAAGCAATCCATAGAACATTAAGAATCAATTAATTTCTGTTATTATTTTCATTACTTATTTACTTAGACCATGACATACAAAATTCTGAGAACTTTACTGTAGAGTAGAGCACAGAACAAAGGCTAAGAAGTATCTATTAGCTGGAGGAAAGCCTACAATTGCTCACTCAACACAAAGTTATACGGTAGCCTGTAGAGGACTTCTGAATGAGGAATGTCTACTGTCTCCATCTTTGCTGGTGCAGCTACTCTCCAGGCTACAGTTCCGTGCACTCCTCATGTACTCATGACTGTCTCACAGAAGTGCTGTTTTCAGATCTGCTTCCTAAGTCTCCTTCAACAGAATCATGCTTTCACTGTGGAACTGCCCAGTGGGTGGCACAATGCTGAATTATCCAGTTCAACAATTCAACACATTGCTATCTCGATCTATGCAGAATCTTTAAGATTTTGAACACCTTTTGATTCTAAGGCTGAATTTCATTTAAAAGCTGGGCTAGAGGACAGTTACTGGTTCACAGCAGAAGGTGGGAACACTAGCGCTTCTCATCTCTGACATAACTTACAGACATTAGTCTTATTCATGCCAACCAAATGTCTACACCATACCTTTACAATTCATTAGCAGTGATGGGACAAAGTACACAATAAAGTGCTGCTACTTTAGGAAGCTGGTTTCCACACATCTTCCTCTGAGGATGTCTCTGAGTTATTCTATCATAATCTCCCTCAGAATCTCTGTAGACTCCCCTTTATTCTCCAGCTCCTCCTTCTCCTCTATTCAATACAGATGGACAGATACATGAACAAACAGTCAGACACAGCTATTTGTTAACACAAACAGAGTAATGTTTAAAAACATGGATTCACATGTAAACAAACCTGGAAAAAGGCAGAGATATTTATGAACTAGGTGATCAATTTACTTATTTCTTCTAAATTTCAAAGCAATGATAAAATGAGAAATCACTATAAATTTAACATACAGAATACAGTCAATAAAAACATTAGCTAACTCTACCACAAACAAATGAAATAAGCCTCATTCTACCATGAAGTGATGCATGCATCCTCATCATTAGTCTTAGTAATTAAACAAAAAAATTTTTTTACTTCTCCTAACAGTTCTATTTGTTACAGAAAAGACTGTCAAATTCCTCATTTCTAATTTTGAAAGTACACTGAGTACAAAACACCATCCAACTGAGTGTATATGTGTGCAGGAGGAACAAAGACACTGTAGAAAAATAGCTAATTACACTATTTACTAGTATTTATATTATCTTTAATTGTTTTGGTGGTGGTGTAAATCCTTAACCCGCCATTATAAATGAATACACACTGACACCATATGGATTTTAACAAACTTAGGCCTGGGTTGCACAATCCTAGCCCATCTAGGCTAGCCTATAATTCTATTACCAAATATAACCCCATATATACATACGTCCTTTTAGACTATTATTCTCCACGGTAAGCTGATGTTTCAGGCCACGTGGAAGGATCTTCTTTAATCTATCCCATGGCATGTCTGCCTTGTTTACTCCTGGCTTCTTCCCGGCCTTCCTCTTCCCAAGATGCTCTATATCTCTCTATAAAAGCCTGCAAACCTTAGTCCTGCCTATCTCTGTCTTTGCCCAATCTCCAGGACTCAGCATTTATTTAACCAATCAGAGTCAATTAAGTAACAGACAGCAAACAGGACCAATTAACATTTAGAATGCTTAACACCACCCCATCAAGACACCCCTCAATCCCCCCCAAAAGGAAGGGAAAGATAAAAACATTACCATGGTTATACTCTAGCTGATGAGAGTTTAAGCAACCCTTTTTTCTCCCCACCCCATACTTTCTATAGTTAGTTGTATTTCTTTTTAAGAGAGAGAGAGACTTAAGTAGATGAGATGTTCCTCAATTAAGCTTGAGAACATGTTTATGATATTCTTGGAACCCTGTGGACAACTTTAAAAATCATTCTTACTAAGACATGTCATTTGAGGCTTTCAAATTTATTTTTTACTAAAAATCATATTTTATAAGAAAATCCAATTTGTATATTAAACTAACCTGGAATAATGTCTGATGTGAATGAAGCCTCCACTAACGATGCAAGCAAAACATGTCCTCATGCTTTCTGTTATGGCAGCCAAGACTGAATAGTAATGCAAGAACTACGAAAACATCAGAGGGAGATAATTTTTGCATCCCTAAATAACCTTATAAAGAGTAAAGATCCAGCTTTACATTAAAAAAAATAAATCAAGAAGCTGAGTTTACATGAACACTGTTAGAGAATCACATAAACAGAGATATAATGCAGGAATAAACTTGACAATGGCCATATGGGAAGGGCTGCTCTTGTCTCTCTGCTTCTCTACAGATATTCTTTTAGGTATGTACTTCATAAAAAAAGACAATGTCCCCAGGTGTGGATGAATTTTTTTTTAGATGAAGAGCTATCCATTACTGGTAAGAAGATCAAAATACTTGAAAGACATGGTCCTTGTTTAAAAAACAAGACATAGCATAAGTATCAACAGATAAACTACAACATAAGACATAATATGATAAATAAAACAACATTTTTATTTTATATCCTAGAATGGATAGCTAAGAAAGGTCACATTTTAAAGAGTTACTTTTTAATTCTCTCTCTCTCTCTCTCTCTCTCTCTCTCTCTCTCTCTCTCTCTCTCTCTCTCTCTCTCTCTCAGTGTGTGTGTGTGTGTGTGTGTGTGTGTGTGTGTGTGTATAAAGAAGGTGGACATAACTGCAGTGCTTGCAGATGCCAGAAGAGTTAAAGATGGCTGGGAGTCAACCAGCTCGAGTACTCGGAAGCAAATTGACATCCTCAACTTCACTCACTCTTACCAGCTAATCCATCTCTCCAGCCCCATGAATGCTGACATTTTTTTTTTTTTTTTTGGTTTTTCAAAACAGGGTTTCTCTGTGTAGCTCTAGCTGTTCTGGACTTACTTTGCAGACCAGGCTCGACTTGAACTCACAGAGATCCACCTGCCTCTGCCCCCCGAGTGCTGGGATTAAAGACGTGTACCACCACGCCTGGCAATTAGACAGCTGTGAACTGCCATGTGGTTGCTGGGATTTGAACCTGGGTCCTTTGGAAGAACAGCCAGTGTTCTTAACCACTGAGCCATCTCTCCAGCTCTAAATGCTGACATTTCAAAAGAGGTCCCAGCAGACCAGGATAAAGATATCATAGTAATTTAGTAAACTAAGCAGAGAGGGGTCCATAGTTAAATCACATCTAGAATTGTCTTTCCTATGTGCTGTAAAGAATGCACCCTAATGATCTATTATTGGTAAATAAAAGGCTGGAGCCCATGACTGAGCAGAGAGGATAGGAAGGCAGGATTTGGTATCGAGTGAGGGGGTCTCAGGAGAGACCACGAGAGAATAAGGAGAAAGGAGAGGGGAAGAAATGGTTCGCCATTAGGCAGAATGAACCATGAGCATGTGGCCAAGAGAAGTTCACCTTCAGGACACACAGAGCAAGCCAGGTCAATTGTAAATTGGCAAGTAATGGGACATTTATGTGGGTATTAACAGCAGAGTTGGGTTAGAATAGCTCAGAACCGACCCAGCACACTGGCAACAGCCTGTTAATAAAATTGGTGTCTCTGTGTCATTTATTTGGGAGCTAAATAGGTTAGAGTGGGGTAGTAACTCTTAAAAGGGGCATAGCACAACCCCCAAAATAATTCTACTGTGTGTGTGTACATGCATATAATGTGTATTTGGGAGGGTGGCTGCCAGGATACACACTCGGAGATAAGAGGGCAACTTCATGGAGTCAGTTCTCTGCTTCCATTTTTATGCCAAGTTCAAAGGATTGAATGAATTTAAGTTGCCAGCTTTACCCACTGAGCCATCTTGCAAGGCAGAGAAGATTTTTAAATGACGCTTTTGCATCGGTCTCAAATGTTTCTAATCATCAAAATAAAAATTAAAAAAATACCAATAAACTGGTTCACAAATCTTCCAAGAACTGGTATGAAAAGAAATTTCTGTTGTTTTTCATGTAGTCTGATATTGCCACGGTGGCTCCATGACAGTATACATATGCATATCTAAAAATCAGGTAAGACTGGATTATTTAAAAGTAAAGCCCACTTAAGTACCTGACAAAAAGCCTGGCAATCATTCCACTACTCAGAAACAGAACCACACCAAGAGACATGTATGTTCAATCTAATTTAGTATTTACAAAATGTTCTAAAGTTAAACTGTTGCTAATGCTACTCCAGGATGAGAGAACTAAAGCCTGGATGACAGGAAACCTATATACTGTAGGCTAGAAACAAAAGTCGTTAACAGTGATTCTTCTTCCACAGTAGTAAATATTCTACACAAAAATGTGTATTAAAGTTTTACTACTGAGGTCATAGGCAATAGAGGGGAAGCTATTGATTTCTGTTGTTTATTCTCCTTTAACTATAATTTTTAATTTTTATAAATATGAGTGTTTTGCCTGCTTATATTAATTAGCCAATTTTTTTCAACATATGGCACCCAGTGTACAGCAATTACAATCCATGCTTATAGCCTGAGAAGGCCAGGGTGAGAAGTAGTTTTCCTAGCCAAAGAGTGGGGAGCTGAACCCAAATACATTTCAAAGCAGTGGCTCCCTTAACAAAAGCTACTGCCTTACAGCAAAGGTAAAAAGCTTAGCTCTTTTTATATGCTAAATAACCGGCAGCCTTCTAAACAGAGCTTGAGAATGAAATTAACCGCCTAAATTAAAAATGGAGAAATTCATAATGTCTCAATATGTTTGGATTACAATTGAGTTTGTTTCTCTTAACATACAGATAATTTTACAATGATAATTGTGGTTCTACGTATACTTTTTGAGAAAGATTTGCCTAGTATAGGCTTAACAAAAGAGCTTACAGATGGAATGCTAAACTGCTGACAATAACAATAGGGGAAGGAAGGGAGGCTCATCCCAATACAAAAGAAAAAGATGTTAGCAGGAACTCACAGGTGCCTGAGTACTAGGTGCTTATCAAGAGTATCTGGGAAAGGCCCACAACGGAGATACAGTCAAAGCTAGATTTCAGGAATAATAAACAGAACTTTAATTACAACATGGGATGACAATTAAATCGAGGGTTTTAGAATGTTGTTTCTTTGCTTGATTTTTGTTTAGATGTCATTGATTTTCCTATATCAGGAGGTAAAAAGGATATTTTTGTTGTTTAGCAATGCTAAAATATAAGAGATTTTTAAGATATAAAGAGAAAGGGGTCACAAGCCAGTATCCTTAGATGTGGGACACCCACTGGAAAACTGGTTTCAAGAGAGATATTAGACCCTAGGGGAGATATGTTAATCGTTAGGTGTGACAGTGCATGCCTTCAATCCCAGCATTTGGGAGACAAAGACAGATGGATCTCTGACCTTCACCAAGGTCAGACTGGGCTACAAAATAAATCTAAGACAAGGATATACAGAAAAATCCTGTCTCAAAAGAAAAAATAGAGATATGTTAATTGTGATAAATTATATATTTTCAGAGCAAAGGGACCAAACGCCAAAGAAGACAAGACAAGCCCAGATGGTTCAGCTCACAGACTGTTCCAGCCAGGACTTCAATGAAGCCCTGAACTTTCCCACCCAAAGTTCAATGGATGACACACTGCTCAGGACATTCAAATTGCTGGGCACATAAAGACTGGACAACAAATGTTACTATTAAATTGCTAACCATTTTTTCCATTTTGGGGACCCCCAAACAGGTTTTATGCATCCCAATTCAGCAGAAAGCAATTTTAAGAGAGCAACACCCCATTTGCAAAAGGTGGGGTAGGTGGTTTTTTTTTTTTGGTCATTTGATATGTTATAGACATTGCTTGGGGGATTGGTTACAAATTGTTAAATGGTCTTATTAAACAAGGTATAAGAGATTAGACTCAAAGACTTTTCTATTTATTTTTCTTTTCTTTATCCTTTCTCTCTTATATAGGGGGAAAAGACTTGAAAAGAAAGGGAATATATGTATATAATATAGAAATGATGAGATATTAGGACAGATTATTGAATTTGCTCTGAAACTTAAAACTATTGCTGTTCTTAAAATAAGGTTACCTTTTGATACATTGGTATAAATTTTTGTATATTGATAAAAAATAAGATTAATTTTGATAGAAATTTTAGTTTGCTTGTTCAAAGATGATAGATTTATAAATCAATAGATGTCTTCAAAACCCTCAAAGATGTACAGAAAATGGCATTTAAAGATATTATTTTAAGAATTGTTTGACTTTAAGACAGTTAGCTCCTGACAGCTCCCATTTGACTTGGAAGAAAACAATGAGCATAAAAAAGAAATCTCCTATCAGGAGATAATTCCTACTGGACAAAAATGTCCCTGCTTTCTCAACAGACTATATACAGTCCAAAGATGGACCAGAGCTTAAATGCAGGTAAGTTGATGTCCTGACTCTGCAGAGACAGAATGGGAAAACCCTAATTTCCTGCAGCACAATTATGTCTGTGAGATATGCTTGGCCAGAAGGCTGAAGATGATGCTCCAATGATATGGAGAAATATTTGGGAGTGTCGAGGCAACAAACTGTCATTTTTTTCTTTTTGGAAGATGCTCTTCTGTACTTCCTATTCACTCAAATAATAACTTTATTCCTTCTTGTCTTTGATGGGGTTGAAGACATATATGATAGAAATTATTTAGGTTCAAAACTTTAGACACACCAAGATAGATGATTTTTTTTCTTCTTCAAGATTGCCTGATAGAAATAGGCTAAACATTATGTATGTACCTTTTATATATGATTTTCTTGATTGTTTCATATTTGTTCTTATTGTTTTTACTATATGAGTTAAAAAAATTTTAGCCTTTTTATTAGACAAAAGGAGGGAAATGATGGGGTGGTGTTAAGCATTCTAAATGTTGATTGGTCCTGTTTGCTGTCTGTTACTTAATTGACTCTGATTGGTTAAATAAATGCTAAGGCCTGGAGATTGGGCAAGGTGCTTTTTGAGAGACAGGGAACATCGTGGGAAGAAGAAGGCTGGAGAAGAAGCGAGGAGCAAACAAGGAGGACACGCCATGGGGTAGATTAAAGAAGATCCTTCCATGTGGCCTGGAACATCGGCTTAGCGTGGAGAATAATAGTCCAAAGGGACATATGTATATAGGGGGTCATATTTGGGTAATAGAATTATGAGCTAGCTTAGATGGGCTAAGACTGCTCAATCCAGACCAAGGCTTGTTAAGATCCACATGGTGTCTGTGTGTATTCATTTATAATGGCTGGTTAAGGATTAACATTGCCGCCGAATCAATTAAAGATAATATAAATACTGGTTAAATCATTTAATTAGCCATTTTTTTCCTACATATATGTCTGTATACCACATGCATGCAGTGCCCACAGAGTCCAGAAGAAGGTGTCAGATCTCTGGAAACTAGAGTTACAGACAGTGTGAGCCACCATTTAAGTTTTAGGACTCAAACTTGTGTCTAATGGAAGAGCAATTAATGTTCTTAACCACTGAGTTCTCTCTCTCCAGTCTCCTCTCCCCCTCCACTAACACATTAAATGATTACTTTATGAGTGTTCTGTCTGCATGTATATATGTGAGCCATGTGTGTGCAATGCCTGTGGAGAGCAGAAGAGGGCATTGGATCCCCTAGAACTTAAGGTATAGACAGTTGTGAGAACCCATATAATGCTGAAAACTGAAACAGTGTCCTCTGGAAGAGCACTAGTGTTCTTAACTGCTATGCCAACTCTCCATGCCTATATTACTGTTAACTCCAGAACCAAAGCTCTTATTATACACTATGGTATATCAATGTTATACCAAAGTTATCCTTAGAGTGAAACTTTATTTGTAGAAATTGGTTAAAATTGTCATCTATGGTAACCTAACCCACTTTCAACTTAATCTGAAAAAGTATTTCACATGGAAAGAAAAATCTGTGCTATCATGAAATTTCCTTCTATTAACTAACCTCAAAAAAAAAACCAAGACAAACACATCATAATAAAGATGTGTTAAATTGGAACATTCTCTCCCTATATACATCATACTAATTTGATTTACCATACAAACCAACTTCAAAAGGCTATACAGATGGAAGAAACGCATGGAAGTTTCCTTCACAATCTTATTCCTTTTAAAGAGTCCTGTCTAAAGGCAGAAGCAAAGCCAAAACAAGTAAGATACAAGCTTTCAGGTCAGGTACCAAATTAATAAAATGTTAAGATTTTTAAAAATAATTTATTTAATTTTATGTGCATTAGTGTGAGAGTATCAGATCCCTTGCAACTGGAGCTACAGACAGCTGTGAACTGCCATGTGGGTGCTGGGAATTGAACCCCGATCCTTTGGAAGAGTAGACAGTGTTCTTAATCACTGAGCCATCTCTCCAGATCCAAAGTTTAAAACACATGATTTTGGCTAATAGCAATAACAAAAATAAAATTTTATACCTATATATTTTTCTTCCATTCCTTTGACACACTGCATTATAATTACCACATTAGAAGGGAACAGTAATTACTCTGACATTAAAACATGGGAAGCTGGGATAAGGCATGATGATGCAAGTCTTTAATCTCCGTACTAGGAGTCAGAGCAAGCAGATCTCGCTGAGTTGGAGACCAGCCTGGTCTGCACAGTGAGACCCTTCTCAAAACAAAACAAAGCATGACCAATTTGATTGGGATGTTGCTCAACTGATGTGTTTGCTTGTCCAGCATATGTGAAGCCTTAGACTACGTCCCAACACCATGTAAAACAGAGCATAGGGATGCATGCCAGTAGTCTAGCACCTGCAAAGTGTAAACAAGAGGATCAGAAGTTCAAGATCATCCTCAACTACACAAGGAATTCCAGGCCAGACTAGAATGCAGGAGATCCTGCCTAAAAAACAAAACAACTAAAAGAAAAACAAAGATGGGTCAAGATCTGACATCCATCTGTCCAAAATGCAACTCCAGATTCTAGTATCTCTTCCATAGCTGCAATAAATCTTTTTTTTTTTTTTAAGTCTGTTTTTTTCGAGACAGGGTTTTTCTGTGTAGTCTTGGCTATCCTGGAACTTGCTCTGTAGATCAAGCTGGCCTTGAACTCACAGATATCCACCTGCATCTGCCTCCTGAGTGCTGGGATTAAAGGTGTGCGCCACCAAAGCCCAGCAGCAATAGATCTTATGTATACAGAAAACAACATGTTTGTATAAAATATGTGATTTGGTTCTATATATCAAATAAGCAATAAAAAATAAATCAAATAACCCTTAGGGAATACTTTAGCTAGCATTACTTACCTTATTAATGAACTTAATTGTCATCCTCCACAGTAACCCTCACAAAACAGGTATTATTGTCTATTCTTTAGGTCAGAACTTTGAGAAGAATTTACACTTACATTGATCACTGTTTTTCAATGCCATCAAGAGGATAAAATACTGTTAGGTTCAAAGGACAGGGCTGTACTCTAAAAACAAATTGGAGCCTCATGCTTAGGTTTAAAAACAGGAAAACCATCATAATGCCTCATTTATTATAAATATAACATTTACTGTTAAAAGTAGTATTTGCACATTCACCCACAAAGATAAAGAATGTCTTCATGATATATATGTGTATATATAACATATACATATGTTATATAATATATATACATATGTCATATAATATATATACACATGTATGCATGTTATATATTTATATGTCATATGTAACAACTTGTCACAGAAATGTTTTCAATCTGACCATTTTATTGTTTTTGACAGGGTCTCATTATATAGCTCTGACAAACCTAGAACTTGCTGTATGCTGGGCTGGCCTTGAAATCAGAGAATGCTAAGATTAAAAGCAATAGCTATCATGTCCAGTTTCAGTGTGACCATTCTCAATGAAAACAGAGCTCTCATACAGTATTATACGAGAGTATAATATAGTATAGTATTACCCTCTAGACAGATCACATGTGAAACCAAACTGGCATTATCCCAAATCACTGTTTTAGAGTTGGAATAGTGTGACAGTTTGCCCTTTTTAGATATAGGATGCTGAGGCTCTCAGAGGTGGGATGACTTGATCAAAGACATAAAACCAATTCTCAAATGGCTGAGACTAGAATTTAGAACTATTCAGCTGCTATGTTAAAAAAAAAAAAAGCAAAAACCAAACAAATCTTTTCTTACCAACTGAACTTCACCAAAAGCACCTCTTCCAATAACTTTTACAACATCATAGTCTTCTGCTTTCATCTGTAAACCTCTGATTTTTTTCACAATTTTCTCATCTACAATAAAAAGATCATCATACTTTTAATATCAATCATATATATTAGGAACTTTCCAAAGAAGTCAGCATATTTGTAAACATTTCCTTATTTATATATATTAGAATTAATTTTCAGGGCTGGAGAGATGGCTCAGTGGTTAAGAGAACTGGTTGCTCTCAGGACCTGGGTTCAAATCCCAGCACCGACATGGCAGTTCACAGCTGTCTGTAATTGCCAGGCGTGGTGGAGCACACCTTTAATCACAGCACTAGGAAAGCAGAGACAGAGTTCTGAGTTCAAGACAAGCATGGTGTACAAAGTGAGTCCAGGATAGCCAGGGATACAGAGAAACCCTGTCTCAAAAAACAAGATAGAAAAGGGAGGGAGGGAGGGAGGGAAAGAGGGAGGGAGGAAGGGAGGGGAAAAAAGAAAGAAAAGAATTAATTCTTCAGCTGACCCTGTTAGTATTTAAAGGTTCCTATTTTAAAACTTTAAAATGTGGTGATGGGGTATAACTCTGTGACAGACTGCTTGCTTAACATGTGAGGTCCTAGGTTCAATCCTCAGCACCAAAATAAACAAATACTCTAAGGTGTATGTTATCTCTCCATCAAGGAACCATCAAGCTCTGTGGCTGGCACACATCCATGAAGATCACTTACTGTTAAAAAGCAGTACTAATGCTGTTCCGCTTCTAATTCCACTGTGTGCAAGTGACATGAATGACCCAGGCAATTCTGATGTGCTTTATCATGGCAGAGAGCAGTCACAAAGCCAGGCATGTTGCCCAGGACCAGAAGGCTAAACACAAAGACTGTGGGTTCTAAGTTAGCCTCGGCCATATTGCTAGATGTTATCTCAAAAGAGAAGAGGAAGGGATGAAAGTACTTGCAATTCTAAATTTAGCAATGAAGTTTAACTCACTTCTTAAAAGATGGCAATCACATATTTCAAATATATCAACTACTGTAGTAACTATTAAATAGATAAATACTCTAGTGCTGACTATTTCAAAATAAAGGACTTAGCTGTGGGGATAAAGGAGATAGATGTATCAATCATTCTCAAACTTTCTTCCCCCCTTTTATTACACATTTTTAGAATTTTAAATTTTGTGTGTTATGTGTTTAAAAATGTGAATTTGTGTGTATGAGTGCAGTGCCCTCAGAAACCAGAAGAGAGCATCAGGTTCCCCAGGAGTTAGTAACAAGTGACTGCGCACTGCTGGACGTAGATGCTGGGAACTGAATCCAGGCCCCTGGGATTAACCTTTCTTTCTTTTCTTTTCCTTTTTATGAGACTGTCTTGCTTTGTAGACAAGGATAGCCTTAAACCTCCTGCCTCCAGCCTCAGCTGCTATATTGCTACATACAATCATGAGCCACCATGCCCAACTCATTTTGAGAATTTAATTTCAGAATCCACTTATTCCAACAAAATGCTGGCAACCATTAAGGATAATCATGCATGTGGTACTAATGCCAGCAGATCATTTTTCCTTATGGGGTATAAATGTACACAATGATTGAAACAAAGCTTATTCAAGTTTTCTGGGTAAATAAAAGCAGTCATAGTTACAAAATTAACTTAAAATTTTGCTTAGATCAGCTATGGCCAAAAGAGTTATATAGTCTTAACAATTTTTACATAAATTTAAATTTTATCTACTTCACATATTCTCACTTAGTTCAGCAAAGTTACTTTGAAAATACAGAATATTACTTTGTGTTGGGGGTTTTGTTTGTTTTATTGAGACAGGGTTTCTCTGTGTAGCCCCCATGCCTTAGAACTATCTCTGTAGATCAGGCTGGCCTTGAACTTGGGAGATAACGCCTACCTCTGCCTCCCAAGTGCTGGGATTAAAAGTGTGTGCCACCACTGATCGCAAAGTATTATTATTATTTTTTTTTTTTTGGTTTTTCAAGACAGGGTTTCTTTGTTTAACAGCTCTGGCTGTCCTGGACTCGTTTTGTAGACCAGGCTGGCCTCGAACTCGCAAAGATCCGCCTGCCTCTGCCTCCCAAGTGCTGGGATTAAAGGCGTGCGCCACCACCGCCCGGCGCAAAGTATTATTTTTAAATGAAACAAATGGCACACTTAGTAAAATCAAGTTTAATAAGTTAATAGGTTGTGGTCGTTTGAATAAGAATGGTCCCCATATGCTCATATATTCATATGCTTAGTCACCAGGGAGTGGCATTATTGGGAAGGATTAGAAATATTAGGAGGTGTAGCCTCGTTGGAGGAAGTAAAACTCATGCCAAGCTCAGTGTCCCTCTCTTGGCCTGTGGATCAGGATGGAGCTCTCAGCTACTGCTCCAGTGTTATGTGTGTCACCATGCTCACTGCCTTGATGATAAAGGACTAAACCTCTGACACTCTAATCAAGCCCCTAATTAAATGCTTTCTTTTGTTAGAGTGCTCTTGATCATGGTATCTCTTCACAATATAACAGTGGCTAGGACATAGGTCAACGAGTTAATAGATTTAAGTACCAAAAAAAAAAATTAACCAAACATATCTCATTTAAAACAAGCTATGTGTCCAAACATGAATAGTAAAAATAAATATACTTACATCTATTTAAGAAATTATCTATATTTTTATTTTTCCTCAAAGCAGGAAAATCCAAATCAAGGACCAAGGAATTTAAGCCATCCTGTTAAAAAATAAAAAAAGCAAGTTCGTATAATTCTCAAGCATTCAAAAGTCTTTAAATATTATATATGCTGTTCCTACTGAGTAAACACCAACCCATATTGATATATTGCAAAGAGTCTCCATGTCTAACAGCTTAAACAAATTTTCTAACCAGAGAATGTTAGTTGAGAAGCTGGCAGTGTGCACAAGGCTAAATTTCGATGCACAGCAAAACAAAGAAAGATAAATGCAACTTATAAGTTTCCGTTCATTTAACAATCACTAATTTTGTGCCTACTGCATATGGAAGAAATGGAAGGAGGTGCCAAGAGTAAACACGATGACTGACATCTTCTCAAGTAAATGGATGGAACTACAAAAGATCACACTCAGTAAGGTAACCTAGACCCAGGAAGACAAACATTGTGTGTTTTCTCTCATCTGAGGCCCCTAGCTCCACATATCCTGTAATAAATACAGATAATTTAAAAGGTTCGCCTAGGCTTATATTGTCCAACAAAAATGTTCGATTTCTATTTAACCCAGAAAAATCGAAGACATGTTAAATGACCTGCTGCCATGTATCACTAAGAGCTGAACAAAAGCTACTTATAATAATGTATTGTTTTGTAGGTACTGGAAGATTTTTACGCCCAATTATATGACAGACTGACTTTATCCCATCTTCAACAAGAGTTTTATTGCCTAGTTTACCTGAAGAGATTGTTTACCTGAAGACAAGATTTACCAAGGAACACAGAAATAAAAATGAATTAAATAAAGGAGCTCAGTAGGTAAAGTGCTACACCAGCCTGATGAGCTGAGCTTGACCCCAGAACCTACCCATATAAAAGGCCTGATACCTTTTACCAAGAGGTGGGAGCCAGACAGGAGAATCCCTGGAATCCCTAGCCTAGTTTACTCAGAAGGGCAGAAACAACAGATTTTGCCTCAACAAAGTAGAAAGGAGAACCAAATTCCAAAAGCTGTCATCTCACCTCTACACAAACACCGTGGCACACATATGCCTGCACTCACACATATGCATCATATAAACCTATTAATAATAGATATAGATAAATAAAAAATTGTAAGGTGAAAGTGAAACATGTATTTTGGCAAATGTATTAACTTGATTATAAAAGCCAAAGTTACTGGCTCAATTAAGCATAAAAACAGTATTCATATTTCCTCTTATAAAACTTTTACCTAAAACTACAGAAAAAACATCTCTTAAGACTACCCCCCACAAAGCCAAAGAAGCCAGTTGTTGGTGGTGTGGCACACCTTTAAATGCCAGCATTTCAGAGGCATTTCTGAGTTTGAGGTCAGCCTATAGAGTGAGTTCTAGAACAGCAGAACTACACAAAGAAACCTTGTCTCAGAAAACAAAACAAAAAACCATCAACACACACACACACACACACACACACACACCTCCCCCAAGAGCAGGCACTTGGGAGGTAGGTGGACCTTTATGACCTCGAGGCCACCCTTGTCTACATAGTGAGTTCCAGGACAGCCTTAAAGCCTAGGGAGCACACTGATGAAATAGTAGATACCATTCATACTTAGGATGCTGAGAGAGTAACCAAGCATGTACACTCTGAACTATGGGGAGGTAAAGGATCCTGCACTGAGGGATACACATCCAGCTGGTCTCTACCCTTCCAAACCACTGTGTCTTGCACTAGTTCTCCTAAGAAAGGGACTCTTCCTCTCACCTTCTGCTTGGATGGGGCTTACTTTTCACACGCCCTCTGAATAGCTTTCCTACTTCTTCCTACCTTGGATTTAAAGTCTTTTCTGAAATGCCCCAGAAAAGTATTTTTATTTTGCACTGATATTGTCACTAAGCACACAGTAGTCATCTTTTTTTGCTTTTGAGACATTTCTCTATGTAGTTCTGTTCTGGAACTTGCTTGCCTGCCCCTGCCTATTAAGTGCTGGGATTAAAGATGTGCATGGATGTCTGGCTTCTCATAGAATTTTATTCATTTTTAATGTTACATTACAAATACTTATTTAATTGCTGTGGGAGTTTAGTGCCTCCTTAAATTTTGTGCCTAGTGCAAGTGCTTTACTGGCTCTGCCACTGCTCTGGTCCTGAGAGACTGACAGATACAACATGATATTGATTGCATAACAATGAGTTGTGACAGCAAGTCATCAACTACACCACATTTTAGTAGTAAGAAAAAAAATGTGTGAGGACTTATTATGGACCCAGTCAAAGTTTGCAAAGAGATAGAGTTAAACATCAGGTTGGTGTGGCTTTAATGTTACCACAGGGCTAATGGCAGCGCAATGGCTAGTATTTACCCAGCTCCTGGTATCAGAACTGCCAAACACTTGAATATAATACCACTTCATTTAATTTTCCTAGCAGATTGCAAGTAAATGCTATTATTCTTTTTTTTCTAACTGTGAAAACTAAGCTTATAAGCTAAAACAATTTCCCAAATCTGCCCAAATGGCTAGTATTGGGCTCAATACAACTTCAATTAATTATTAGTACTCTTAATATTTTAATTTTTTTCTTCTAAAATATTAAGTTGGGAAAGATATGAATCAAAATATTCACGTAGTTCAGAAATTTTAGAATAAAATTAGTCTCATTGTTATATTATTATATTTCTTTAGTTTATAATCAATAACTATCTTTTCCTCTATAAACAAAAATATTTCCTTACTCAAGATTCAAAGAATATATACTATTTTAATCCAAACGCTCAATAGAGCAAAACAAAACAACAACAAACAATTGTCATTTAAGTATTTCCTACATTATAAAATATCAGAAAAAGTAATATATTATCTGCTGGAATGTCTTCTAGTTGAAGGAAGTGTCTCTCCCAATCATTATGTGCAGTTCAGCAGGGATAGGGAAATAGTCAGCTGCTCTGCTAGGGAATCTGAGATGGAATTAAAGAAATTCCAAACACAAAAAATTTGACCTATCAGTACAGCTGGGTCATTTTTAAAACAACAGAAACTAAGACTTTTCATATCTGCTAGACATTGTGATTCACACCTTCAATGGCAGAACTCAGGAGACAGAGATAACCATGTCTCTGAGAGTTCAAGGCCAGCCTGGTCTATGCAGTAAATTCTGGGCCAGCCAGGACTAACCATCAAGACCTTGTCTTTAATTTTCTTTCTTCTTTTTTGTTTTGTTTTGTTGGTTTTCCGAGCCAGTGTTTCTCTGTGTAATAGCCCTGGCTGTCCTGGACTCACTAGTAGGCCAGGCTGGCCTTGAACTCACAGAGATCCGCCTGCCTCTGCCTCCCAAGGGCTAGGATTAAAGGCGTGCACCACCACGCCCGGCTTTTTCTTCTTTTTCTATCTGACATAAAAAGTCACTGAAAGGTGCTGGACAGATGGGGCTCAGTCATTAAGATCGTTATCGCTCTCCCAGAGATCCTAACTTCAGTTCCCAGCACACACATCAGGCAACTCACAACAGCCTGTAACTCCAGCTCCAGAAGAACCAACACCTTTTTCTGGTCTTTGTAACTACCTGCACATAAGTAGCAGGAACATAATAAAATTAAAATCTTTTTTTTCTTTAAAGTCACTGAAATACTTGAATATCCCAACATTATACTTTTTGGTTTTTCAAGACAAGGTTTCTCTGTGTAGCAGTACAGGCTGTCCTAGAACTCGTTTTGTAGACCAGCTGGCCTCAAGCTCACAGAGATCCGCCTGCCTCTGCCTCCCAAGTGCTGGGATTAAAGGTGTGTGGCACCATGTCTGGCTCCCAACATTATTCTTAAATTTTTAACAATTTCCCAACCAACCTTTCATCAAATCTAAACAATGAACTGCTTAAGGAAGTCCACATGCACACAAAAGCATAAAAATGTGTACCCACAGACATCAGGAATTTAAATTTACTGAGCATACACTATGTGAAAAACAAAGTCACTTTAAAGATTTTAAGTTATGTGTACTTATTTTAAGTTTGTGTGGGTTGGTTTGGGTTGGTACATGGCAGTATAGTGCCCTAGGTGTGCCAGATCTCCTGAACCTGAAGTCCTAGGTGGTTATAACCTGCCAGATGTGGGTGCTGGAGCCAAACTTGGGTCCTCTACAATACCAGTATGTGCTCTTAACCAATGAGCCATCTCTCCAGTTCCAAGTCACTTTTTGATTTTCATTTTAAAAAAGAAAAAAGAAACAACCCACCTGTGGTGGTGTGAACAGGAATGACTCCCAGAGACTCATGTGTGTGAATGCTTGGCCAAAGGGTGTGGCACTGTAAGGAACTGTAGCCTAGTTGGAGGAAGTGTGCAACTGTGGGGGTGAGCTTCGAGGTCTCCTATGCTTGAGTTCCGCACACAGTGGCTTACAGTCTCCTGCCTGGGAATCAAAATATAGAACTCTCACTTCTCCAGCATCATGTCTGCCTGCACACTGCCATGCTTCCTGCCATAATGATAATGGACTAAACCTCTGAAACTGTAAGCAATGCCAATTAAATGTTTTCCTTTAGAAGAGTTGCCTTAGTCATGGTATCTCTTCATAACAATAGAACACTAAGACACCATTCCACACTGGAAAAGAAATACAGGAAAGAGGCAGCTTCCTCTGTCATCCGTACAACAGTCCTAAGGAACGCTCATGAAACAGAGAGAAGCAGGCAGCAGCTGTTCTAAAACATGTGCTCTTTTGTCTTTTCTCCTAACTTTGTGTGTAAATATGCAGATTCAAAGACCTGCCACGGTTTTTTTTGTTTGTTTGTGTGTTTTGTTTTTCGAGACAGGGTTTCTCTGTGTAACAGAGCCCTGGCTGTCCTGGACTCACTTTGTAGACCAGGCTGGCCTTGAACTCACAGAGATCCGCCTGCCTCTACCTCCCAAGTGCTGGGAGGTACCAGCACCACGCCTGGCTCATTTTCTTTTTAAATGGAACTGGATCAAGTCATTCTTTTTTTTTTTTTAAAGATTTATTTATTTCATATGCATATAATGTTCTGTACTAAAGTATGTATGCCTGTATGCTAGGAGAGGGTACCAGACCTCATTATAGATGGTTATGAGCCACCATGTGGTTGCTGGGAAGTGAACTCAGGACCTCTGGAAGAGCAGCCAGTGCTCTTAACCTCTGAGCCATCTCTCTAACCCTGATCTTCCTCATTTTAATGAGAAAGTAAAAACAGCCTTTTTTTTTTAAAGATTTGTCTCCATTATTTTAAGTATGTTTGTGTGTGTCTATATGTAGGTATGTCCACTTGAGCACAGGTGTCCCCAGAAGCCAGAAGAGAATGGCAGATCCCCTGGAGCTGGAGTGAAGGCAGTTTGAGCCACTTGAGATGGGTGCTGGGAACTGAACTCAGGTCCTCTGGAAGAGCAGTAGACATTTTTAACTCCCTTCACCGCTAAGCCATCTCTCCAGCCCCCCCAAATTTTTTTTAAACATTTATTTATTTATACAGTATTTGCTCTACATATATGCCCGGGCAGATCTCAATGTAGATGGCTGTGAGCCACCATGTGGTTGCTGGGAATTGAACTCAGGACCTTGGGAAGAACAGCCAGTGCTCTTAACCTCTGAGCCACCTATCCAGCCCCTAAGCCCCCAAAATTTTTATAGAAGCTTCAGAAGCAAAGCACATCTCACCTTTACCCAGGAGGCTACAGTTTGACATACATATCAAGGATTTTTTTTTTCTTATTTAACATACATGTATTTGGGGTTTTTTGGAGGAAAGTTTTTTTTTGTTTTGGGTTTTTTTTGTTGTTTGTTTGTTTTTGTCTATAGAAAGGACACATGCCACAGTACACGTGCAGGAGGATAACTTTCAGGAGTCAGTTCATTCTGCTACATGAGTCTCAAGGACTGAACTCAAATAGCCAGACTTGGCAGCAAGTGCCTTCACCTACTGAACTCTCTCACTGGCCTTCAGAGAATTTTTTTGTATATCAAAATAATTTGCCGGGCGTTGGTGGCGCACGCCTTTAATCCCAGCACTCAGGAGGCAGAGGCAGGCGGATCTCTGGGAGTTTGAGGCCAGCCTGGTCTACAAAGTGAGTCCAGGATCCAGGACAGCCAGGCTGTTACACAGAGAAACCCTGTCTTGAAAAACCAAAAAAAAAAAAAAAATTCTTTTCCCCCCTCCAGTACATTACCTATTAAAGGGGGGAGGGGAGTGAATAAATGTTATGGATGAGTAAGAATGATTACGGAGAATCTAATTTATACCTTTCCGTTCTACTTTACATTTGGTAGCTCATAATGTTTTATTTGGAAAGCAGGAGAAATTGTCACTATTAGAAAGAAATATAAAAGCTAATTAATACGTGCAAATGTAGTTTCTAAAGTAGAGTTGTAACCACCATCACCTGTAACTCCTCTGTATACTGTTCCTGATTTCTGGCATTACCTTAAATAGGACTAAGAATTTCTTATAACAACTCACTATACTTAAAAAGCACTATTCAAAAGACATTGAACATGGTTTCCTTTAATTGTAACCTACAAATACCCATAATCTTTCTTTCATTCAAAAGTGAAAAGCAACAAAATATATGTATGACTGGACTTTTAGTCTCTGAACCGTCTAGGCTTGAAAATGATTTCTGTAAGACACACTAACAGTAGCCCAGAATTTTATTTCCAGGCATCCACCAGATGGCCAACAGACCCAAAACTCTAAGTTGGACTACATCGAGTGTACAAAATGATCTGCTGAGACACAGGAAGTGAGAGGGTTGGCTGTTACAGTATTACTGTTATAGGTACTAGGGATAAAGCCTAGGGCTACCTCAAGCTAGGGTAAGTGCTCTACCACTGAGCTACATTCCCACAAGGTAAAATGTAGTACAATAGTTTTCAGGAAAATTTCACTCTTGGCAACAACATTTAACTATAATATAATGCAAATATACACGTATTTTATCGTGGTTATCCTTGCATATTGCCTACTATTTTTTAAACTCCTTACCTAACTTCACAAATTAAAATGATGCCATTTTAGAGAAGAGACATGTCAAAATTTAGCAAACTATAAAATTCAAATATGTATAGTGTCCATTATACTACAACAATTTAAAAATTGATGTACATTAAAACCAAGAATGCAAGTAGTACAGCAAACAAAAAGAAAATGGCACAGTTGGCCCATTACCTCTTCCACATATTATGCTCTTATAACCCAAAATATGAGGCAAAAAGAATGAGATGGTAGTCACACCAACCTCCTCAGTAATGTTCAAGATCACCCAGAGTCTACCAGAAACAGAATGAGTTCACAGTTTCTATTGATAAAATCTGCATTTCAACAGTACAGCTATCTCAGATTCAACTAATAACTGAAGGACCTAACAACAAAGCAAACATAATTTCTTCTAGCATGTTAATGTTTTTAAATGACGATGAGCAAGTTTTCTCAAATTTAAGAGAAAGCATTATATATACTATCAGTATTATACAGAACATTAAGGAAAAGGCCAAAAGCCAGGTAGAAATAAATGCCTTCCTAAAGCACCATCTCCTAGACTCTCCCTACTGCTCCTGTTCAAGACATTAAGCTCTCTCAAAGAAAAAAGCTCAAGCCTTGGGGGTTTAAGCAAGGCTGCAGGTACTGACATGGTTGTGATGCTGGGCACAACTGCTAAGAGACTTACAGTGACAATGCTTCTTACTCTTTTGGTTAGAAGTCTGATCCTATCCTAATTTCTCCAATATTCTTGAGCATGGCTTTTCAAGAACATGTATTTTTGGGGCTAGCAGGATGGTAAGATGGGTAAAAGGCATCAACAGCAAAGCTTGACAACCTGATTCAATCTCTAAAGCCCCATGTGGTAGAAGGAGGGAGAGAGAGAATTCCCAAGTTGTTTCTCTTGTGCACACACATACAACACCCACATATTAAAAAGTAATCACCAACCAGGCATGGTGCCACATGCCTTTAATACTAGCACTTGGGAGGCAGAGGCAGACAGATCTCTGTGAGTTCGAGGCCAGCCTGGTCTACACAGTCTGTTCCACGACAGCCAGGACTACACTGAGAAACCCTATCTCAAAAAACAAAAAAGAATCGCCACTCAACAGTGTTGGGGTAGTGTTAAGCATTCTAAATGTTAACTAATTGGTCCTGCTTGCTGTCTGTTTCTTACATTGACTCTGATTGGTTAAATAAAATGCCGAGGCCTGAGATTGGGCAAAGACAGAGAAAGGTGGGACTTCCTAACAGGAAGCCTGCGCTTTAGACAGAGGATTCAGACATTCCAGCCAGCAGCAGGAGGAAGAAGACATATACCATGTGTTAGAAAAAAGAACCTCATTCCACATGGCCAGGAACATCGGCCTAGCATGGAGAATGGCAGTCCAAGGGGACGTATGTATATATGGGGTCATATTTAGGTAATAGACTTAAAAGCTAGCTTAGATGGGCCAGGATTGCACAACTCAGGCCAAGGCTTGTAAAATCCATACGGCTCTGTGTGCTCATTTTTAATGTCTGCTTAAAGATTAACGGCTGCCAAACCAATTAACAATAATATAAATACTGGATAAATAGTTTAATTCGCCATATATTTTTTTACACAACAGCCTTAAGACCTAGGAAGTTTAATGACCTGAACTGAATCAAGTATTGAACCAATTTTCACGAAATGTAATGATAATAATTTGGAAATTTCTTTGGCTTTTCTGTTTTGTTCCATTTTTTTAATATTAGAGACTCTACTCTAAAAATTTATACTCTACCAGGAAACATTAGTTCTCCCTGTATTTTGTTTGTTTTGACTGACATATCAGAAACAATTGATGGAAAATGCAGTTTTCTTGACAGCATATACCTTTGGAAGGCACTCAAGAATAACAAACAAATCAGAGAAAGAAAAAAAAAGAAGAAAATAAATCGTTCGGTAGGACTTACTAGACATCTGGAAGGAAACACCCACAAGTTCTAATCTGTCTGTAAAAATGTGGACACTACTGTAACAGAAATAAGTGGGAAAGATAAAAATGCATCTTCAGTATCAAGTACTTCTTTAACATTAATGCTACAGAAAGCTTTTCTAACAGTTACCAGTGGCAGAAGTGGTGCTTTGACTACAACACAAAACTCTTGAACAGCACATACATAAAAATGCAGATATCTTAGTTCTTAAGATCTGGCCTCTATCAGAGATCATGGAAACTTAACAGACAGCACTATACACATTCAAATGCCAAGCTTTTACAACCAAGAGCACAGAGCACTGTAATACATCATCTCACCAAAAACTTAAAATGTGTAAAAATAAGAGTGTGAAAGTATAAGAAAATATTTTCAAACCTTTGTGGTAAGATGAAAAACTACCCTGAAAGTTTCCAGCTTTATACAAAAGTATTCTGGGTAATTTTTTTTAAGATTTATTGTATTTTATTTTATGCATATGAATGCTCTATCTGCATGTACACCTGCATTCCAGAAGAGGGCACCAGATCACATTGTGAATGGTTGTAAGCCACCATGTGGTTGCTGGGAATTGAACTCAGTACCTTTGGAAGAGCACAAGGCAGTGCTCTTAACCGCTGAGCCATCTCTCCAGCCCCTTCTGGGTAATTTTTTACACAACATGTTTTAAAAAGTCATTCAGCTTACAGATGAATTCTATATTCTTCTGTAAAAAGCTAAATTGCTCTAATTGAATTTTGCCTCGTGACAGCAAGTTATTAACAAGGGCATCCTAGTGGGTAATTTTGGGGGAAAGTCTAAGTACGACTGTACAGTAAATGGCAAAAACCTTTTTTAGTGTTTTTAAAGAAATTATTGCTATAGAATAGAATAAATATTTTAAAAAGAGATGTCTAGAAATATCCCAGGCATATGTGAGTACTACTGAGTAACATGCTTTGGATCTTAGGATGAATAAAATATGTTAACTTGCATGCTTAAAACATTTAAACTGTATTCTAAGCCAGCTAAACTAAAAGCAGTTGCATGTATTTTTGAAACTGTTCTACTTTGTTGCTCACTGTTGCTGCTTACTCTGTTAGGGACATGTACATGAACTCTGTTACACAGTTTTAGAGAACTAGGCTTCCACCTTTATGCAGTAATGCCCCTCTTTATCTCTGATGGGGGTGTTCTGCTGTGCTTTGTACCTAATGTTACTAAAACTCCCTTCATCTTCTACAGAATATACATGTGCACAAAGATACCTTGCCTTGAGGCCAAGGGCACCGACTAGCTCCCCATGGTGACAGAGCCAGGGCAGTTGAGTGGATTTTAAAATCATATATTAAAATAGAAAAATGCTAACCTAGTTCATTTTTATGATCTGTCCTCCACCACCAGTGAAAACAGTTTACTAAGTCTCACGACCACAAAAAAAAAGTTATTAGTTGATGAACAGAATCAACAATGTTATTTGTTCCTTTGTAAAAAAAGAAAAAAACAAAACAACAAAAACTATGACACTCCTCAGAAGCCAGGAATAATGTAAATTCGAGTGAGAACCCTATCTTCAAAATCACTGCACTAACATTAAGTCAAATTTTAAAAACAGTAAAGTATATTTCATTAAGTGAAAAAGACTAATACATTAGTAAAATATTTAAACATTTATCTTGTACTTTAAAACTTCTATTTTTATGTATAAGGTATAATCTTTATAATATTTAAATGCATTATATAAATAAAATACCTATTTGCAAATATTTTCAAATTTTTCTTACTAATAGGATCACAAGGGTAGAAATTTAACCACAAATTCCTTAAAGGCAAGAAATGTTTCATTATCTTCTTTAAAGTAAAAACTTTTATTTTCTATAGTCTCAACATACATGCATATGCACATGCGCGTGCACACGCACACACACAAAGCCAAACTATTGGGACATAAGTGCTCACCCATTCACACTGGTGAATGAGTCACTGCATGGAGCTGACTGCTCTATCTAATCAGCAGTGCCATTCCATCGCAATCAGACTCTGATCAGGTTTAAAATAGGGACACTTCCTCCATTCTGTAGTGTTTCTCAAACTCTCATGACTTCTTACTTGTCCTATCCTCTTCTGCTCCTGTCAACCCCTGTTCCAATGCTGAGTAATAGTCAATCATGATTTTGGTTCCTCTTCAAAAGTATTCAATAGCTTCCAAATGTCTAGAGAGTGTAACCCCAAGCTGACATGTAACTGACATGTAACCCTCTGACGTGCTACTTCCCAGTTTTAGTACCCTTCACTCACACTTGCTGTAGATTTCTATTGTCTATTATAGAAATCACTAACCACATGAAGCTATTACATCATGGCTGGTTTGAACTGAGATGCATTCTAAATACAAAGTACACATCAGATTTAAGATTTAGGACCAAAATAAGAGTATAAAATATACCATTCATATTTTTAAATACCAATCACATGTTGAAATGATCACATTTTGATTATGAGGTTAAATTAAATCTATTATTAAAATTTATTTTGTTCATTTACTTCTACTTTAACAAATTATTTATAAAGGTGCTTTCCCTATATGAACCTGTGCCTGGTGGTCCTCGAGTCTGGAAGAGGGGATCAGACACCTTGGAACTGGAGTTACAGACAGACAGTTATGAGCCAACATGTAGGTGCCAAAAATTAAACATGGGTCTTCTCGTAACTTCTGAGCCCACTATTTCTACTTTCTAAAATGAAAGTACTAGGAAAATGTAAACTACACATGTGGTTCACAATACTTACCTACTGCACAGAACTGCCTAGACAATGATGTTGAAACGACAATGACTATGAAAATAGTGATCCGTATATTCTGCAACTGCTCAAACTGGTCTTTCACTGCTTTATCAGTCAACAGCCCTTCTTTACTGAGGGACACCATGTTCCTTGAGTGTAAGAAAGTGTCCTTTGGTCTCTTCTACTTGTCCACATCTTACCTACTCTTCAAAACACAGCTCAAAGGAAACATTTCCATGACATCTTCCTTCATGAGCCCTCAGGCATAAAAGCTTGTTTTACTGTGAGCTTCTACACATTATATGTTCTTGTGTGGGTTTTGGTTTCAGTTTTGATGGGGGTGGGGGTTTCTCTGTGTAATAACCCTGGCTGTCCTGAAACTCACAGAGATCTGCCTGCCTCTGCCTCTCAAGTGCTGGGATTAAAGGCGTGCACCTCCACTGCCAACATTACACATTCTCATTCTGTATCTACAACAGCTATTGCTGCACATAGTTTATCAAGCCTATTAGCCATAAATTCTTCAAGTACAATTCAGTCAAATTGTTGTGGTTTACACCTTTGATTCCAGCACTTGAAAGGCAGAGGCAGGTGGATCTCTTGAGTTCAAGGTCAGCCTGGTCTACAGAGTGAGTTTGAGGACAGCCAGGACTACAGAGAGAAATCCTGTCTTGAAAAAAAAACAAAAAACAAACCTTCAAAACCAATTAATCTCCTCTAATGTTTCTATCCTAATACCATTTCTCAAATATTAACAAGATCAGCGACACAATCGTTAAAAGATTAAATGCTACACTTAGTGTATTAAGTATTACTTATACAGATTTGCAATTTATTTACTCCTGAACCTTTAAAATGACCTTTCTTATACATTCATGCTCTAGCTGAAACCCCGCTCTCCCTTGACGACATGACTTGCCTTATTCTACAATTGTTTTGCATGATGGACTCTACATGTGGAATAGGTGTTTCTCCCTGTTCCCCAGGACTACTCTATAACTAACTATCCTTCCTCCTCCCTTCCTGAGAACTCAGTTTTGCATCAGATCACCAGTGATTCACTACCACTCCTTTGTTAAATCACCTGTTACCCGCAGGGCTCACTATTCTCAGTCTCTATAAATGCCTTGGTTCCTTGTACAGTTACTCTCTTGAAGACTAAGAGGTAACATCACCAATAACTGCAACACCTCCACAGTTTCGATTTTAAATACTCTTCCTGTACTTTAAGCAACATCTTATCTTTCCAGCTCACTTTAATGCAGTGGTTATCAACCTGTGTGTCCTGACACAAGAGACCCTTTCATGGGGTCACATATCAGATATCCTGCATATCAGATATTTACATAATGATTCATAACAGTAGCAAAATTAAAGTTGAATATTCTTTGAAAGAAATATTTACAGTAGCTGATGAATGAATCTACATGGAATAACCTAAATTAGAATATCACCAGCCAGGCATGGTGTTGCACACCTTTAATCCCAGTCCTCAGGAGGCAGAGGCAGGCGGATCTCTGAGTGCGAGGCCAGCCTGGTCTACAAAGTGTGTCCAGGACAGCCAGGGTTACACAGAGAAACCCTGTCTCGGAGTAAAAAAAAAAAAAAAAAAGAAAAAAGAAAACCATCATCTGATAACAGCAAAGTAAAAATTAATTAATTTGGAAAATTTCAATAAATTCTAAAACTATGGGTAAAAGTAGAAATAGAAACATGATTTTCACATACTCCAAGTGCTCACAAAATACTCTGGTTTGGTAATTAAAAAGCATTGTGTGGTTCTTGAAGATGACAAAGGTTCTGTTCCCAGCACCCAAATGGCAGCTCATAACGTACTTATTATGAAAAAGGAAAACTGAGAAAGAGATTATCTTTAAACAAGTGGCCAGGGCTAGCATCACCAATGATCACATGCTACCAAAAAGATTTAAGAACACAGTATTATGTCTGTGATATCAGCCAAAAATACCACCAGGCTCTAACCAGCAGGAAACACTGGACAACTCCAAATTCAGAGATAATGAATTGTAATCTTCAAAGTTTTGGAGAGCAGGAAGTTCAAAAGAAAGGCTCTCAGAGCTATTCCAGATAGAAGGAGGTAGAGAGACACGAAAAATATATTAAGTACATGATCTTAGATCACCATCATTTCAACAAGATTACTTGGAAAACAATGGGGTCTCTATGTAAAATGTATATAAAAGTTTTTTTAATTGTTTTAAATAAAAGGCCTTTAAAGTGGATTATGTCAGGCATGTTCTCAGCTCAGACTTCAGACAAGCCATTTCCCTCTGGAGGGCTCACATTGTATTAGCATGGTTAGTTCTCCTAGCCAGATCTCCACTTTTCAAGATTTTACTGTCTAAATTTTAAACACTGTAATTCTTGTCCTTTTTCTTCATTCCCCTTACCTTTTATCCTAACTGGACTATTTACTATCACATGGCTCCCATTAAAATGTAAACTGGCAGGAAGAGAATGTAATGTTGATATTTTGGCCACTGTTAAAACTACAAGACGCAATCATACAGCTAAGCTGGGGTTAGAAGAAATGAATAGGAACTCATATTCTTGGGATATAAAAAGTAACACATGCTGGGGCCTGGTAGCACATGCTTTTAATCCCAGCACTCAGGAGGCAGAGGCAGGAGGATCTGTGAGTTCAAAGCCTGGTCTACAGAGTGAGTTCCAGGATAGCCAGAGCTACACAGAGAAACCCTATCTCGTTAAACAAACAAACAAAACAGGTTCAATTTCTCAATAAATGCAATGAAATATGAGGCAGGTAACTAAATCCACTGACAGATCTAGTATAGCATTTCAACGAAGGTCTACAGCATAAATTAATGACCTAATGACCTTGCTGTAAGGAGCAAACCTACTTCCATCCAAAAGTCAGTCATGCAGCCAGTTAATGCAGCAAGAAACCAGCATCATATGAACATTCAGTATTAAAACACCAAATATGGCTAAGCCTAGTAGTGCATGCCTCTAATTCCAGCAACTAGGAGGTTGAAGGAAAAGTAATGATATCGTACATCAAAATAAAGTTTTACAATCTAACAGGGTATGGTGGTACATACACCTGTAAACCTAGTTACCCAAGAATGTGACTCAAGGGATCCATTTAGCACATGAGTTCAAGGCCAGGTTGGGCAGCAGCAGCACAATATAATGGGGTCAACATTAAAGTAAAAAAGTAAAAAAAATTGAAAATGGAAATAAGTCTATAGAAGCCAGTAAAAGAAAAAAGATGTATAATAATAAGCAAGAAATCAAGGAAAAGAGATTAATCATAAATAATTAATCCCAAGTACAATAAAGAAATAGAAAGACATAAAACATGAGTCAACTTTCAAAAAGTAAATTCTGAAGTGGCAAATGAAAACCCCAATAATTATATTTGTTATGAAGAGAAAAAGTAACCAGAACTGGATGGTGGCAGGCAGCTCCATAACTTGAATCCCAGCACTGGGGAGGCAGAGGCAGATGGAGTTCTCTGAGTTCCCAGCCTGGTCTACAGAGTGAGTTCCAGGACAGCCAGGGCTACACAGACACACCGTTTTGAAAAACCAAAAAAAAAAAAAAAGAAAAGAAAAGAAAAGAAAAAAGTAACTAAATAAAATACGAATAAACACCAAACAAAGCATATTTTAAGGAAATAGATAAAAGAAAATGTCACAATATAATGACTCTACATTTGAAGATGCTAAATATAGCTCCTAAATACATAAAGAACTGACAGAAGCAAAAAAACAAACAAATAAAGGAGCAAATGTAAGACAAGTAAAAATCATCAACAAACCTGATCGGATCATGATGTCCTCAAGAACAGTTAAACATAATTTTTTTAAGATTTATTTTTATTTTCTTATTTATGGGTGTGAATGCTCATGTTTATGACTGCATGGCATCTGTGTAGGCGTGCCTACAAAGGTCACAAGAGGGCATCAGAGCCCCTAGAGCAGGAGTTACAGGTAGTTGCGAGCTGCCTGACATTGGTGCTGGGATCTGGAAGTGCTCTTAACCACGGAACCATCCTTCCAACCAAAAATGTATTGTTTTCTTGCTGTTGTTTTGTTTGTATGTTTGTTTTTTGAGACAGTTTTACTATTTAGCCTTGGATGGCCTGGAATTTGCTATGTAGACCAGAATAGCCTCAACATCTGAGATCTGCCTACCTTTTCCTCTGTACAGGGATTAAAAGTATTGAAATTAAAAGTGAGAGCCACCACAACTGGCCTTCCAAGCATACTATATACATATATATTTTTTTTTTAAAGATTTCATAGAACATGTATAAAAGAGCCCGGAGAGATGGCTCAGTGGTTAAAAGAACTTGCTGCTCTTGAAGAATATTTCAATTCCTAGCACACATGTCTGGCAGTTTCATAACCTACTGTAACTTCAGCTCCAGGGGATTCCACAACGTCCTCTAGCCTCAGAGGGTACATGTGTATGTACACACACACACACACACACACACACACACACACACAGAAGTAAGAATCTTTTTTTAAAAAATTACATACTGGCTGGACAAGGTAGAGCACACCTTTAATCCCAGCACTAGGGAGGCAGAGGCAGGTGGATCTCTGTGAGTTCGAGGCCAGCCTGGTCTACAAAGTGAGTCCAGGATGGACAAGGCTGTTACACAGAGAAAACTTGTCTCAAAAAACAAACAAACAAAATAACATACAAAAAATAATCACACACTGAGTCAGAAGTCTCAAATTCTAAAGGACTAAACACATAAGTTCTCTTATAAATACAAACGGAGCAAGAGCAGTAGTGCAGAACTGACTCTCATTTCATGTACAAAACAGCACAACTGCGAGTTCAATGTTCTGTAATATGATGCACTGATCTGCACTATTCTTTTAACACACTGGGAAACAATGACGTGCAGCTTTGGCTGCTACTGTTTCCAAAGTTAATAACTCCACTTATCTCTGACTTCAAAGTCCCATGTCTTCTGCCAGAATTGATAAAATACTTAACTTATTTTTCACCCGGAGCAAGTTTTGACAAATAAATCCAACAATATGGATGAATTACAAAAAAAAAAAAAGTAAAATGAAAGATACACAAAAATATATGCTTGTATACTGCAGGTTTCAATTTCTAAGAAATTCTAGAAGAGAAGCAATCTCCAATAAGAGAAAAGATTAAGTTGTTAGAAGACGTGGGAGATGGAACTGACTGTAAAAGAAAATGAGGAAACTTTTTAAAGTGACATCCTGGTGGTGCGGGGTTGGGAGGGGTGGCGCACACCTTTAATCCCCAGCACTTGGGAGGCAGAGGCAGGCGGATCTCTGTGAGTTCGAGGCCAGCCTTGTCTACAAAGTGAGTCCAGGACAGCCAGAGCTGTTATACAGAGAAACCCTGTCTCGAAAAACCAAAAAAAAAAAAAAAGGGGACATCATGGTTGTGGAGGTTAACTGACAAATTAATAAGCAGGAAAAGTATATACTGTTGAATGAATAAAGCATCATGACATATACCAACAAAAATTGTCATCAAAATGGCCATTTCACAATAGTGAATGTCTGTCCTTTGATATCTCCTTACAGTATCTGTGATGGTCTAGGTGCTGTCTACATGTCCTAGAAAGACAGTGATTCCAATTTTGCACATACTTATTGCCTTTCCTGATAGCATTATTCACCCAAACATAGTACTTGCTAAATGCACTATTATGGTTTAAAATTTCATGTACTGGAAAAGTACATTTGTGGGAACCAACACATAATTTATAATATATCATTATCACATTTACATGTGACATACTCACATGTGTAAATCAAGGTCTAATATCTACCATACTTTTCATACAATAAATTCTAGTAAGTTTAGAACAAATGCAAGCTATACACATCACTCATTTTTTTTTCCTCCCAAGGCTCCTTAAGACAAATCATTGTTGAAATTAGCAGCATTCAGTCAGCCCAAAAAACATTACTTGTAAGCCAAGGAATGGGAAAATTCAACACACATTGAACAGAATAGTATGAAATGAATATGATTGCAACATGACAAGATAATGCAAAAAATGAACAAGAACACTGAAGATATAACTCTATTCTTTATATGCACAAGAGCTATGGGACATAAAGAGTAATGTAAATCATTAACTCTTGAAATAAACTAGACACAAAAGCAAATACTGAATGATTCCATGTGAACAATTTGCAGAGAAGTATTGCAAAGGTTGCCGTGAAGACAGTTGTTGCTTAATAGGTATTTCTATTTTAGGTAATGAAGTTTTAAAAACAGATCATGTTGATGGTTGCACAATACTATGAGTGCATGTAGTACCACTGAATTGCATATCTAAAATGACACAAATGGAAATTCCCATGTCATGTGTATCTGACCACAATATAATTTTTAATTTCAAGAAACAATGAAAAAAATTTAAGTTCAATAGAAACATGTAATACAGGATAAGGTCAAAATTCTAGAGACAAAAAAATACCACATATGAAATAATCAGTACACTGGATGTGACAAAATAAGACTAGAGGCTATAGAAGGCAGAGGACCTAACACAGACCGTAAGCACAGAGTGAAATAGCAGAAGCACCATCTTTCTGTAATGTGTCAATTTGATCCCCACAAGAGAAGAGAAGAGTGGTGCCTGCTGCTGGTTTTCCATACCTTTTAGGAAAGATGTTTTATTTTGGTGCACCTATGCAAATCTACAAGAAAATGGGCACTGGAGACCCAAGAAAGGGCACTATTCAAAATAGAATGCTCCAAAAATGTATGGCAAAACTCTTGCCAAGAAAATCAGTCCAAGAGCTGATAGCTAAGAGGAAAGGAAAATGAGCACAAAAACAAAGTGAGATAGGAACCTGGATCTAAGTGAAGTGCCAGCTGGCTCTGTCCAGAGAAACACATTTAATCTTTCCTTGAATGAATAGGAAATTCACTGTTTAAGTATTTTAAGTTAAAGAGTGAATTAACTTGCATTTTACATTAAGTACTTTAGCTGGGGAATAGAAAGCTGTAGGACTAGAAAAATTGGAGCAAAGACCACTGGAAAAGAAAAATGTGTGCTGATGCAGAAATGACAGTCATCTGCACAGGAGAGAAGAAAGCAGGGTGGCAGGAGAGACAATAGCTATGTTTAGGAGGTGCACTATCAGGGCTGGATTTCTGGCTTGCCCCAAGAAAAATGACAGAGGAAATAATCATGGCCAAATCATAGCAGATTTGCAAGCATAGGGGAAGGAATTCAACTATGATCTAATCTCTGAGAGATTACAGTGAATCAAGTAGGGATGCCAGCAGATAAATGTATCTCAGTCCAAAGTAGCAACATAAGCATGCAGGTGGATAAAACAGACGTCATTAATGCATAAAGCATCAAGTAAGTCCTAAAAATACACAGATCCAAGAGACAGAAGCTATTATAGCAATTGAAGTTACTTTCTAAGGTATTTTGGTTACTTATTTTGTTTTGTGAGACATCTGAACACATTAGCAAAATTAGAAGTAAAAATTAAGAGAGAAATTAAAGCCATGAGAGTTTATCAGCAAGAAAGAAGGAAAGATCCAAGACACAGTTGAGGAATCTGCCTGATAAGCAGAACATGAGTGAAACAGAAGGAAAGCAAGAACAAACAGTACTCAGAAGATAAACTGGTGTGTCAAGTGACAGGAAATTTAAGGGATCTTCTTTTGATGACTTCTATTTTCCAGGAAACAGGAATATCATCTGTGGAGAAGACTTTGTTTCTAAGTTGAAAGACATGAAAACCCCTAAGGAAAAGGAAAGAATTACCCTACAGCCTTGACAGCTTTCAGAGGCTGGCGTCCAGGAGTGTGCAGTGTTATTAATCCAGTTAGATGTCTGACTATCCTCCATCACTATTCAACAAACATCTTTGTGTAGCTCAGAGACAAACTGATCTAGAACCTAGATTGTACCAGATACATAGAGATTCAATGGCACAAGGAAACTGAGGGTTGTAGCAAGCAATCTGAATTAATGGACACTGCACTCTTGCCTACTAGTGAAGGAAGCATTTAGAGGTGTTCAGAGCCTTACATCTCAAAAGTCTGAACAGTAAGTTAGTAAAAGAATACAGAAGTTTGAGCAGGGCCTACTGTGTGATGTTTTACATTTGTGACCTCAACAGCAAAGTGGATTTCAGGTAATGGTGAGATCCAGAACAGTTCTATGGAATTCAGTGAGTGAATTACGTGAAGATAAAGACAGTGTGAGTAATAGAATTAGGAGACAAAACTAGGGTTCTGAGTACTCTGCCCGCATAAATACTAAATTCACACAAAGGAACAGTGTCAATCTCTTGTGGAAAACCTGTACACCAGATGCCCACATCTTCAACAAACCATAAGATACAGACAAGAAAGTTGTTAACAAGTGATAGCTGTGAGGAAAGGTACCAGATATAAAACCTAGATACATCAGACTAAGTAGGAATTCTAAGAGAAAGAAAGCGTGGTGCTGCAATCAAGAGGATGCCACACACACTGAGAAGAAGCGCCAAGTTCTAACAGTGGGCTCTACCTTAGGAGAAACACAGGTGTTTAAGGCAACGGGAAAAGTGATATTTGGGAAGAAATTTAAAGATGCAAGCAAGTATGTCAACATCAACAAAAGAGGTAAACTTTGTTGCAGATGGAAGAACAACCAGAGGAAAGGACTGACCACAGAAGTGTCTCACAGTTTACATATCAGACAGAAAGAGGCAGCTATGAAATGAGGCTAGTGGTTCACACAAGTCCCAAGAGCTCCCTGGAAGAAAAGACAACAGGCATCTCAGCAATCAGCCAGCGCCTGGAACAATTGCAATTAGGAAAGAGTCTGTCTGTTTCTAGCGTGGAAAAAAAAAAAATTCAGGCCTCTCTGGAAAGAGCCAAATTAAATTTAGATGAGTTCTGTTGGCTAATGAATATGTGCTGGCAGAGATAGAAAGATGGCTTAGTGGTTACAATAGTGGCTGCTCCTCCAGAGGACTGGGGGTTAGATTCTCAGCACTCACAACCCTCTGTAAATTCAGTACCAGGGGACTCAATGTTTTCTTCTGGCCTTCATGGGTGCCAGGCAGACAAGAGGTAGACATACATAAAAGCAAAACTCCCATACAAACAAAATAAACAGATTCCACCAAGTTGAGTCAATTCCCAGAACTCTTTCTTGTCCAGAGTGACCCAGACTTTAATTCTGTAAATAAGAGTGCTTCAAACATCTATAAACTTTACACAATAAACAGGAGAAAAAAAGACTGATGATGCTGGTGGGATGGCTCAGAGGTAAAGGTCCTCGCCACACAAAGCCTGACGACCTTAGTTCGATCCACAGGATCCACAGGGTGGAAGGAAAGAATGGACTCTCACACATGCTATTATGACTCATGAGCACCTACATGCACACAGTCTTTAAAAAAAGATTACGAGCTGAAACTATCTTGAAAAGCAGTCATTTTATATGCATGAAACCAAAAGGAAAACAATGCCTTATGCTATTAAATGCTAACAGAAAGAAGGATGCAATAGTATCATAGGCTATTGCCTCAATAACACAGGCCACAGAGAAAAGATTATAGTATTACATCTCATAATTTTTAAAATAGGCATATATTACTTTTCTAACCTTTTAAATGTTTATTTTGCTTTTGAAGTGTCACTGAATCAAACTGAATAAACATTAGAACACTGTGCCAAGAGGCTGGCATACTCACAGCATCCTGAGACAAAATTTCAAACAACTCCTCTCTCTAAAAAAAAAAAGGTAATTTCTTAAAATTACAATATTTTATCATAAATCAATTTTGAGCTGGTTTCTTTTTCTTAGTTCTAAATGTAGCTTTATTTTTATCATCTGTTCTCCTATTATGGAGATGTCTTAAACATGGGAAACAACTTGTTTCCCAGAAACTCTCCAAACTTCACAACTTTACAGTCTTCTCTTTTTTTTCAAAATCTTATTTTTTATTCTATTTTATTTGTTTATTTTTGAGACAAGATCTTCCTATGTAGTCCTAGCTAGCCAGGAACTCTCTATGTAGATCAAGCTATAAAGATAAATAAAATAGTTGAATATTTAGGGCTTTATTGTTTGCTTGTTTTGTCTTTTGAGACAGCATCTCACAGAGCCAGCCTGACTTCAAACTTGCTACAGAGCCAAGGATGACTTTGAACTTCTGATCCTTCCACTTCTGCCTCTTGAGTGTTGAGATTCAGATCCTGTGCTGATTTTATGTGTTGCTGGGGTTTAAGCCCAGAGCATGCTAGGCAAGCACTCTACCAACTCAGCTACGTCCTCCAAATCAACCGTTACAACTCTAAAGATTCTTTTATTATGCCACCCAAGCATTTCATAAATACTAATTACACACTGGCCAGAAGTGTGTGCACTTTTATTGGCCATGGTAACTCAAATATTAAAGACAAAAATCATGCTGCCATTCTCCTCCAAGTTATATAATTATTATCTCAAAACTGAGTAACACAGGCTAGAGATGGCTCAGCTATTAGGAGCACTGACTATTCTTCCACAGGACCCAGGTTAATGCCTAGCACATACCTACATGGCAGTTCAGAGCCATTTGTAACACCAGTTCCAAGGGATACAATGCCCCCCTTCTGAACTCCAAGGGCAGCAGGAACGTATGTGGTACACAGACATACTTTCATACAAAACACTCATACAAATGTAAAAAAAAAAGCACAAATTTTGAAATTTCTACAATATATATTTCAAATTTCTTCAAGACAATATATACATACTCCTTAATAACAAAAAAACCTAAACTACTAAAGTATTAAAGTATTTAGAGGACTAAAAGACACGGGCACCATATCAGCTATTAATGAACTGTCTGATTTCTCTAATTTTCTATGAAGAAAACATTTATGTATTTTACGTATTTATTTATTTATTTGGTTGGTTGGGTCTGGCTTGGTTTTTTTGAGACATAGTGTTTTGGTGTAACAATTCTGGCTGTCCTAGAACTTGCTTTTAGACCAGCCTAGCCTCATAAAGATCCACCTGCTTCTGCCTCCTGTGTGGAAACTAAAGGTATGCGTCTCTACACCTAGCTGAGAAAATGATTTTAAAGATACATGTTAAAAATCTACATAGTACTCTCAGTATTGCTTGGTGTAAGAATAACTCAAAAGCCACTATGCATGTAAAATTTCAAAATTGTTTTAAAAATAAGGATTGAATTTTACATTTTATTTTTGTTTTCTCTTTGTTGTTGTTTTGGGCTTTTTGTTTGTTTGTTTTCTTAAGATAGGTTTTTTTTTCTGTGTAGCCCTGGCTATCCTAGAACTTGCTCTGTAAATCAGACTGTCCTAAATTCAGAGATCCACCTGCCTCTGCCATTACCACAAAAGAATTTTTGAAGGCTTCTGTTTTTTAAACACATGTATAATCACAAGATGGAGATAGAACACACTGCTTTAGGAGCTATAATCTGAAGGAACATACATTCAATTTTTTATTACATTTATTTATTACTTCAAGTTACATCTCCATCACACTCCCCTCTGTCCACCCATCTCGGTCCCACCCTCACACCCTCTACTCCCTCTCCCTCCTATCCTACTCCTCCTCTGGAGTGGAGTGTCCCCACATATCAGACCCCTTCAGTTCATCAGTCATATGAGGGCTAAGAGCTTCCTCTTGCACTGGAGGCCTACATGGCAGCACTACTAGGGCAAAGTATACTACTAACAGGTAACAAAGTCCATGTTCCTGTTCCTTTCGGTCTGTTTGTTATAGGATAGTTATCCTGTACTACATGGCTAAAACCCAGTTATAAATGAATACATGATATGTGCATCTTTCTGAGTCTGGATTAGCTCATTCAGGATGGAACATACATTCAATTTTAAACTTGTAGTTAAGTTTTTCCAGATGAATTAAACTGACTTGGTAATTATGATTACCACTATTTTTTTTCACTTTCCCATTTATTCAATGTGAAATATCAAAATTACATTATTTTGGGCTGAGGCTATAATCCAGTTAGAATACCTGCTTACCTCACATAAAGCCCTGGCTTCAATCTCTGGCTCTGCATAAACGGGGCATGATAGCATAGACCTGTGTCAGAAAGGCTTGGGGAGGGAGAGGTGAGAAGAACAAAAGTTCAAGGTCATTGTTTACTACAAGGCAAGTTTCGGCCAGACTGGGATACATGAAATTATGTCTCAAAAGGAAAAGAATAAACAGAATAAGAAGAAAAACTCAGAACCTTACAGTAACTCTGTCATAAAGCAAAAGTTATACACTGAGGCCAGTGAGATGGCTAAGGGGGGTGGGGGGCACTGACCACAATCCCTGGGATACACACACTTGAAGGAAGAAAAGCAACTCCCAAAACTTGTCCCCTGACTTCCACAAATGTACAATGGCATGTGTGCACCAACACAGGTATACGCACACATAAATTAATGTAAGGTTTAAGTTATAGAAAGGCCAAGTTTATTGGATACAAAGAGGGAGAAAAGAAAGAGCATGTGCACACAGAGATAAAGAGAGACAGAAAGAGAGACAGGGAAGAGTGGGGAAGAAAGGCAGAGAGCTTACTGTAAGTTTTTAACTTTATTACAAATTAAGTTTTTATGCACACTTTTTAAAATAGGGTAAGGTGTAGTGATAATTTTTTTATTGTGTATGCTCTATCACAATAGTATTTCTTTTACTTTTTTTTACACTTATGCTTCCTTTAGGAAAGTCCAGCAAATTAAAGGAGGGAAGGAGAAACAGAGAGAAGCAGAGAAGCTGGCTAGTCTTAATTATCTGATCTATAGAGTCCATTTTATCTTTTGATAAAATGTGATGATCTTGGCATCCTTCAATATGTCAGCCACATACACAATTCTGTCTTCTGAAAAAGATCTTAAACATCTGTATTTGATTTTTATCACTTCGTACAAGAAAAAAATATATCCACAGTGCCTCTCATCTTTTTCCTGAAGACTATTTGCATCACTATCACCAGAAATGTTCCTTTAATACAAAGTCCTGGTTACCTCAATCTACCTACTTCTGGAGACCTGACAAGGGGAGCTCCCCACAGAAGGCGGCTATCCACAGTAGGATCCCCATATTTAATACTTTAAGTGGTTTTGCAAGAATTCAACATACCAAAATTCATTTTCAATAGTTCTTGAAAGAATCAGTTCAAGACAACTATGGTAATGTATTTTATATATTTGATACACACACCAAACCATCATGGTGGCATACTCCTTTAAACTCAGTACTTGGGAGGTAGAGGAGTATCTCTGAATAGTCTTAAAAACCAAACACACAACACAAACAAAAAACCTTACAACCAAAAGCAATTTTAACATGAATTCAACATGAAAGAGAAATCTAAATAAAGAATTCTTTGCTGAAGTTTTCCCTCTGGTTTTTAATAAGTAAAAGGGTTATATTTAATAAAAACTCAAACAATCAGTCATCTAAGAGTATGGCTTCTAGATGAGATGCTTAAATAAAAGGCAAAATACTTAACTCCTGTGCAACTACCAAATTCTCAAATAAAGAATCATCTGACGCCGGGCGGTGGTGGCGCACGCCTTTAATCCCAGCACTTGGGAGGCAGAGGCAGGCGGATCTTTGTGAGTTCGAGGCCAGCCTGGTCTACAAAGTGAGTCCAGGACAGTCAAGGATACACAGAGAAACTCTGTCTCGAAAAAAAAAAAAAAAAAAAAAAGAATCATCTGAGAAGAGCCAAAAATGTGCAGACAATATAACCTCACAAATCAGCATGCAATGCCACCTGTAAACTACAGTGGACATGTTATCTGTATGCTAATTTGCAGGGTATTCACAAACAAAGCCAATGCAACAGTTACATCATGACACTTACCACTTCTACAGGAAACTAGTTATTAGACTAACAATAAGAATTGTTTTGCTAGAGAGATGGCTCATTGGTTAAGAGCACTGGCTGCTCTTCCAGAGGACCTGAGTTCAATTCCCAGTACCCATATGGCTGCTCACAACTGCCTGTAACTCCAAGATCTGATATCCTCACATAGACATACATGCAGGGAAAACATCAATGCACATAAAAGAAAAGTAAATAAGCTGTATATATAACATATGTATCGCTTATATAAAGAATTGTTTCTAATCTGTATGTAGAAAAGAAAGGTATAGCATCTAACTGGGGTCAAGGCCATGCTTCATCAGAGTCCTCAACAGGTGTTATTTTAAAATAACTGAACAAAATATGGTGGCACATGCCAGCAATACTAGCACTAGGGATGGATGCTAAGGCAGGAGGAAAGACTGTTTGGGGCCGGCCTGGGCTACATAGTGAGACTCTGTCTCAAAAAGAGAGAGAGAGAGAGAGAGAGAGAGATGGAATGGAAAAGAGACCAACTAGTTGAGTCTACTGCCTCTACCAGAGTTTACACAGTTCAACAAGAGTCTTTCATTACTCAAAAGTAAAAGTTTCCATAATAAAGTTTATTTTTTAAAAAATGCTTGCTAACTACAACTCTGATGTGCTGAGGGGGGAACTCTCGATTAGCATCTCTTTGCATAAGAACAATTTAAATATATTGATTTAAACTAAACCACACTCACAGCACACTAGTAAAATCAAAACAAAAGAGCAATGAGACATAGAACAGGCCCATTGTCCTAGCTATACCTGGGGCTGAGCCCAGAAGTTCAAGGTCAACTAGGCAACTCAGGAAGAAACTCTTTTTCTTCTAGAAAGCACACAAGTGAAATTCACTTGTTATTAGTACACTACAAGTACTATCATTCATTGATAGAAAGAATATGAAACTGGACAGCCATTTTAGAAAATATTGGCAGCTTTTCAAAATTAAGTATAAATTACCACATGACCATACAATCTCATTCCTTGGAATCTATCCAAGAGAAATGTCCTTATATATGATGAATTCATAAACAAAATCCAATATGTAATTCATGCAATAACATTATTCAGCAATACTAAAGAAAAAATACTAACACAAGTTACAATACAGGTGAGCCTCAAAGCATTATACTGGAGAAAGAAGGCATATGCAATGATGGCATATGGTGAGTGACAATTTAAAATAAAAATGCCCCTTACAAGTGTGGTGTATTTGAACAACCCCAGGTGGTGGTGCTGTTTGAGGAAGCTGTAAAACCTTTAGGAACTGCAGCATTGCTGGAGGACCTATGTTAGTGGGAGTAGGCTTTGAGAGTAAATGCCTCATACTAGTTCCAGTTTGTTCTCTTTACTTCCAGCTTGTGGTTGGGGATGTGATCTCACAGCTTCCTGTTTCTGCTTCCATGCCTGCCACTTACTGCCATACCTCCTTTGCCATGATGAACTCTAATCCCCCTGGGACTGTAAGCCAAAATAAAATTTCTTCTACCAGATGCCTTGGTAATAGTGTTTTATCACAGAAACAGAAAAGTTACTAATACACTGTATGCTACCATTTATGTAGAATTCACACACACATACACACAAAGACAAACTTATAGATACAGTGGAGTCAGGACTGACTGAGAGCCTACACAACAGAATTTTAGAGATAATGAGAACATGTTAAGGTGACAGTTTAATTAAATTGCAAATGTAAAATGGACTAATTTGTAGCATATAAAGTATACCTCAATGGACTTGAGTTGTGGTGGCACATGCTTTTATTCACAGCACTCAGCAAGCAGAGGCAGATAGATCTCTATGAGTTCAAGGGCCCAGCCTGATCTCTACATAGTGAGTTCCAGGACAGCCAGAGCTACATAATAGAGACCCTGTCCTAAAAAACAAAACAAAAATTCTGATGAAAATTAAAATAACTTGAAATGCTAGTAAACAATAGTATCATGTAACATATGTTCCTCAGCCAGATTTTAATTTCAGACCTAATTCTAAGAACAAATTAAGAAATAGAATCATGGCTGGGTATAGTGATGCATGCCTTTTAATCCCAGCACTTGGGAGGCAGAGGTAGGTGGATCTTTGTGAGTTCGAGTCCAGCCTGATTTACAGATTGAATTCCAGGACAGCCAGGGCTACACAGAGGAAACCCTGTCTTGAAAAAAAAAAAAAAGATAGAATGCACACTATATCTACAAATTATATCTATATATTCAACCATTATGAATAATTTACAAACACAGTATTATATATTACTCTTTTTCTAATTGAACACCACTAACAGAAAGAATAACTCTAACTCAAAATTAATTTTGTAACTATTTTAAATATAGAACAAGCAATTACATTTATTGGAAAAGGAAACACTACAAACGTTAAATAGTTAAAAGCCAAATAAAAATGTTAGTAATCATGGAGGTGGCAAAATAGCTTAGTGTGTAAAAGCACTTGCTGCCATATCTGATAACCTGAGTTTGATCCCCTGGGTAGAAGGAGATACTCTCAAAAACTGTCCTGTGACTTCTGAGTGGCACGTACATACCCACCAACACATATACATACACACAAATAAATAAATAATGCAATAAAAATTGGTTTTAAAATATGCTTACTATCTGAAAGTTTTTCAATATAATTTTCCATTATGACTTTTAATGACATCCAGATTTTATTTCCCCTCTTTCCAGGTTTTTTGAGACAGGGTTTCTCTGTGTAGCTGTGGCTGTCCTGGAGCTCATGTAAACCAGTCTGGCTTACAGTGTCTGTCTCTGCATCCCAAGTGCTGGGACACACCTACATTCTTGATCAAAATCTCTCTCATGCCCTTTGACTTTGTAATTTTGTTAGTAAGCATGCGTTGCTTTATTATTAACAGCCAATACACTATTTTGAGGGTTAACCTGAAACATACCACCATCATTTCTCCTCTTTTTGATCATGAAAAGCTAACTTAACACAGAAATCACCTGGCTCCACGGGGAACCACATGCGATTAACTAGAAGCTAGGTCAGGGGAACAGATGACACACAAATGGTCAAAGGTTGTTTAAAACACACACACACACACACACACACACACACACACACAGTGTCTTAACTTCACCTAAAATACAGAATAAAATTAGCTTTTATCTTTCTCTAGATAACACTGTTTCAGTACAACCTAGAAAATGCCTACAATACAATTTACTTTTCCTACAAGACCAACTATTCTAACCTCCCAAACTATCCTCTCAGCATACATATGTTCGCCTATCTTCTTTCTCATGGATAGACTAGGACCAAATGACAGGAACATATCAAATGTTTACTTGGAGTCTACTGTAATATCACTTCTAGAGGGAATATGCCTCGAAAGGTATCACTCCTAATACTTAAAACTGAATTAATTTTTAATTCAACAAATAGCTAAAGAACACAACAGGAAGACAAAAACATCTATATCCTAAAAGAGTTTATATTCTATGCACTAACTAAAAATAAACTCACACAAGCCAAGTGTTGTCCCCCATGCCTATAACCCCAGTATTCAGGAGGCTGGGACAAAAGGTTCATGAGTTCAAGGACAGTCTGGGCTACAAAAGGAGTTCAAGACCAGTTGGCTACACAGTGAGTTCTTCATTTCAACAACAATAATAAGTAAATTAAATAATCTCAATGGCTAAGAAGTATAAAAAAGGCAATATTTTAACACTGTAAGACTTCCTCAGCACCATTACCCAATATTAAAGAAAGCTTGCTTCTACCAAAAAAAGGTCCTTTTCATCTCCATAGCTAAAAGCTAGTCTCAATAGTAAAACGTTAGAAACTAGTTCCCAATTTGTAATCCCTTAAAAATAAATTTTCTATCACATCATAACTAAAGTTGTTGGTTAAGAACACTGGCTGTTCTTCCAAGAGGCAGAGGCAGGCAGATCTCTGTGAGTTTGAGGCCAACCTGGTCTACAAAGTGAGTCCAGGACAGCAAGAGCTGTTACACAGAGAAACCCTGTTTGGGGGGGGAGGGGAAGGGAATAAATTAAATTAGGCATTAAATATAAAACGATCAATTAAAAAGCACTTTAGATACCTGGAAAACAGTCCATAAAGTCCTTAGAAATATTTTCTAAAAGAGTTTAACACCAGTGAACCAAAAAGCAACTCTAATATCAAAGAGAAAGAGACAGAAAAAATGAATAGGGGAATGAGGAGACTAGGCAAAGTGAACAGAACACTTTCCAAAAAGGTAAACGAAGGTCATTTAAAACACGTCATCTGCAGAGCTGACAAGACTGTCTACACAGTGCAATCACCTCTTGAAGGAGCAGGAGAGCGCAGGTGCAAGGAGAGCAGCTTGCAGCAAGGGCAAAGAGCAGGCAGCCACCATGACTTGATACTGACTGGCATATTAAGTTCCATATAATAAGCTGGCCCACTAAGGGTAAGGTTGTCTTTGTGGTTGTTTTTATTTTGTTTATATTTATTGTGTGTATGTGCCACCGTGCACATGTAGAGAACAGAGGACAAATTGTGGGAGTCAATTTTTTGTCCTCCATATGGGTCATAATGATCAAACTCAAGGTAACCAGGCTTGGCAGCAAGCACCTCTAGTGAGCCACTTCACCAGCCTCTGGATTTTCAGTGACATGTCATCCTGGGCCTATAAGGTCAAACTGACCATCAACTCCTCTTCCCCAGCAACCCTCACCATGAATAGCCAGTATGGAATAATCTTAACATGTAAGAGGTTTCCTACCTTACCAGCCATGGCTGTCTGGCTGCCCATTTCCACATATGAAGTTAAAAAGAAATGAGTGTTAAACAAAGCTTGGTTAGACAACATAATCATGACTAAGAATTTGAAGATGACTATTAAGAAAACACACAAAAGTCTATTAGTAAACTGATTTTTGGCAAAGATGACAAAGCAACGCAACAAAAAAGAAAAAAGCACTTTTCTCAAAATAATGATAATAATAATGGTGCTGAATAGTCTGAGTAACTAGTCATGTGGCGGGAAAAAGAAAATCAGCTTCAACCCCTAGCTCACACCATACACTGAACTTGGTGAAATATTTCCTAGACCTATATATAAATGTTAAATCATAAAGCTTCGAGAAAAGCAAGAGAGGGTATTTCCACGTGATAGGGCTAGGCAACAATTACTTGGGCAGAAAAAG
>CAJQZJ010008952.1:5202510-5217670 GCA_907164525.1 Lophiomys imhausi
ACCCAACTTTTCAAAAGGGTAAATATTCTAGCAGATCATTCACATATATTTATATATAAGTAGCCAGTATTGCTAAAGTCATCAGGGATATGCAAATTACAACACCATGAGCACAGAGCTACCACTACCCACCACAGAATTTTTTTTTTTTTTTGGTTAGGGAAGATGGGGGAACAACTGTAATTCTCCTTCCTGTGTTGTTAGCATAAGTGTAAATAGTATAACCACTTTAAAAAGATCTGGTCATTTCCTAAAAAGCAAATATATAACCTATGATACAGCAATTCTACCCCATTATCAACCCAAGAGAAATAAAAATAAGTCCTTATGAAGACTTAGCATTAATCACTAAGCATTTATAACAACTTTTTTTTTAAGTCAAAATCTCACTATGTAGCTGGGGCTGGCTTGGAACTTACTCTGTAGATCAGGCTGGCCTCAAACTCAGAGATCTGCCTGCCTCTGCCTTCTGAGTGCTGGATTAAAGGTGTGCACATTTATTAAATGTATTTGTAATATTTATATTATAAATGGCTCAGCAAGAAGGAGAAAGAACTACTGCCTAGTGTGACAAATCTGAGTTAAGATCTCAAAGCCCACACAGTAGGAAAAGAATCACCGGAAAATTTTCCTCGGTTCTCTACACATACCCACAAATAAACAATTGTATACAACAACCAAAATGTAAGTTTTAAAGTAATTAATCTATATATTCTAAATGCCCAACTCCTACTTCACAAATGAATATGTACAAAATAATTTTTTCATATTTATTCTATTTCAGTTTTATTACATCTTCAAAATAGTCTCAGTCATTACTTGTGGGGAAGTGAACACAAGCCACAGTGTTTTAAATGAGTGAAGAGCTAGCACTAAAAGGAAAGAACCTAAGCACTGTGGTTAAGTATTTTCATGGAGCTGGAGCCATAGCCTGAGGCAGACACTCACCTAGCATGTGCAAGGCCTAGAGTTCAATACCCAGAACTACCAGAAATAACATTTCTGTACAGTAGTTTTCATACAGTTGGCAGGTACCAGTCCTAAAACGTGTTTCTGGGGCCAGACAGATAGCTCAGTGGTTATAGGCAGCTGTTGCCAAAAGCCTGACAGCCTTAGTTTGATTACTGGAATCCACAGGGTGGAAGGAGGGAACTAACTCCTGCAAATTGTCCTCTGATCTCCATACCTGTGCCACCCAAAATACACACAAATTAAATAAACAAATGTAAATTTTAAAAGCTTCAGTGGGTACTCTGTTTTTTAACTCATTGAAACTATAAATGTTTGATCACCTTTACTCTTTCACAAAAACTTGAATACTATAGGTTACTGTGGCCCCATACTCTTTGAAAGAACAAAATAAAATTCCAAAGCACAAACCTTAAGACATTTTTCCAGCATACATATTAGTTAACTAAAATACATAGAACAAGCAATGTGGAAATCTCTGACAACAAAACACAGATATTTACCCAAAGGTTTCAAACATTATAAAAGAGTATCACTTAAGGTCCTTCCTTAAAAATATTTCAAAACAAGCCGGGCAGTGGTGGCACACGCCTTTAATCCCAGCGCTTGGGAGGCAGAGGCAGGCAGATCTTTGTGAGTTCCAGGCCAGCCTGGTCTGCGAAGTGAGTCCAGGACAGCCAGGGCTACACAGAGAAACCTTGTCTCAAAAAACAAACAAACAAAATAATTCAAAACAAAAATTTCAAAACAATGACCTTCAAAAAGGCTCATGCTTCAACTGTAGACAAACTTCTGTCCAAAAAGGACAAAACTTGGAAGCAGATAAGTCGACAGCCTAGCTCTGCCAAGACAGGGTAGGTAAGTCCTTCATAATTCCTGCTCTACAATCAATGTCTGTCAGAGAAACGGGGCCAAATGGCTGAAGATTGATGCTGTAATGTATGGAGAGAAAATGGGAACTGTCCAGGCAGCCACTGGTATGTCATTTCTTAGTTTTGGAAGCTGCAGGCCCTGCACTTCCTATATAATCAGATATATTTATCCCTCTCAGGTCTCTGAGGTGGTTGAAGAATAGATAGCTAGAGTCTCATAGTTAAATTTTGAGTTGTTTAGGAATCAAGAGGGTGTTCTGGATCTAAGAAGATATTTTTTAAATTATGAGGCAAGTTAGTATGAAAGCTGAGTTAGATATAGAACTTTAAACTCATGGAGATGGTTAGATAGTAGAATGTTAAAGTCAGGTGCCAAATACATATGGACTGGACATTGGGAATGTATGCTAAGCCATATAACTCCTATAATTGTGGCCTATTTATTTCTGTTGTTTTGTATTGTATTTATAGTTATAAGAAAAAGAACCATTTTTTGGACTGAAAGGGAGAGCTGTTGGGGGGAAAAAAGAAATACCTTAAACTAAAAAAAAAAAGAAGGGAAGAGGATGGGGGGGTTGAGGGGGAGGAGAGTGGATGGGACTGGAGGGGGGAGTAGGGAGGGGATTGTGATTGAGATGTAACTTGAAGAAATAAAAAATAAATTATTAAAAACAAACAAACAAACAAAATAATTCAAAACAAAAATTTCAAAACAATGACCTGCAAAAAGGCTCATCGGATAAAGGTACTTACTTCCCATCAAGCCTGACAACTTCATGACCTGAGTTTGATCCTAGAATCCATGATAAGAGGAAAGAATTGCCGGGCGGTGGTGGCGCACGCCTTTAATCCCAGCACTTGGGAGGCAGAGGCAGGCGGATTTTTGCGAGTTCAAGGCCAGCCTGGTCTACAAAGTGAGTCCAGGACAGCCAGGGCTACACAGAGAAACCTTGTCTCGAAAAACCAAAAAAAAAAAAAAAAAAAAAAAAAAAAGAGGAAAGAATTGACTCCCACAAGTTGTCCTCTGACCTCCACATTCATGCCATGGCATGGCACATGTACAAACTCAAACACACAAGATAGATTTTTTTTAATTACAGAAGTAAATCTCTCTCAAAACTATTTTTACATAATACCAAGCAGCTAACAATCTGCAACTTCAAAAAAGCTGCTTATTTTAGGGCCAAATCCTCTGCAAAGAAACAAGATAATTTAGTCTGTACAGTCTAGGGCATCCTAGAATCCAGCCCTAATATGCTTAACAAATGATTAGTACTTATGACAGCAAACACAAAATGCTAATTGCAGCACCTAAAACTGTGTAACAAGAAATTTCTGTTAAAAAAAAAAAAAAATCCTGTCTCAAAGAAAACATAAAGCTAGCAAAAATGTGCCAAATGCACATAGGGGAAGAGAAATGAATGTAAAGCTGTACCATGCACTGCACTAAGACTTTACATGCTATCTTGTGTATCGTTTTTCCTTTGACTGCTTTGCCTAGCCTACTGAAAACATTTCACATAAAACTCTGGTATGCTTCAGATTGCCATAGCGTTTCCTAAGCTTTTGAATATAGTAACTAAATTTCATGCTGTGTTTGGATTAAACTATTAAAGATATTTTTTCTAGAATAATACTGAAAGAAATGCAATGTTAGTAAAGCAATGATTATGAAATATAGCTCATAGTAAAATTTCAAATCTTTATAAAAGAATAACAGCTAATATTTCATGAGCATTTTAAAAACAATTTTTAAAATAATATCAGATTAAAGACTAATTTACAGGGTTACAACTTGGAGGAATGAAAAGGTTATGGAGGATGAATGCCAGTGATGGTTGGTACAACAATGTGAATGTACTTAACAACCCAACTGTGCACTTCAACAAGGTTTAAATGGCAAATTTTATGTATACTACTACTGCAATTAAATTTTTAAATTGTTATAGTCAGGGTTACTATTTCTGTGATGAAACACCTTGACCAAAGCAAGCTGGGGAGGAAAGGGTTTATTTAGCTTACAATTCCGTATCACTCACTGCTCATCACTGCAGGATGTCAGGACACGAAATCAAACAGGGCAGAAACCTGGAGACAGGAGCTGATAGAGACCATGGAGGGTGCTGCTTACTGGCTTGCTTCCCATGGCTTGTTCAGCCTGCTTCTTACAGAACCAAGACCACCAGCCCAAGGATGGCCCCACCCACAATGGGCTGGTCGCTCCTTCATCAATCATTAATTTAAAAAATTCCTATAGAGACATTTTCTCAACTGACATTCCCTCCTTTCAGATAACTCTAGCTTGTGTCAAACTTACAGACATAAAACCAGTCATCACATAATTTATTCTAATATTTCATGATAAAATATACATAAATTAGGTATAATTACTGTAACTTTAAAGATGTTTTCAACTTCTATCAATGTGCAAGAGAGGCACCAGGAACCTTGGTCTAAAGGACTAAAGGGCATTTTTTGGACTTAATTACATTTGCTGCACTCTGGAATAACACCCCTACTGATTCTCAATGACAGATAATCAACTAAAAGCAGCAGTAAGCCTGCTGTCAAATCAGCATCTGATGTCAATCCTCATAACAGTAAAGTCACCTTTACAAATGTGGGTCTTGACAGTATTAAGTATGCAATGAAGAAACTGTTACTGACCATGTGTAATAACTCATGTCACAGGTGATAAACAGCTTAGTTCCAAGCTCAGAATGACCATAATAATGATTAGAATCACTAAATTACAAGAGATAAATGTGAACTGTAAAGGCATTTCTATCTGGGACTGAGGATGAACCTGGATGAACACTTGAGATTTAGAGACACTATTTTTAACTGATCTTTCCAGTCTAGGATCAAAGTTTTGCTAGCGAAATACCCAATTGAAAATGCTGGCAGTGAGGCCCGAGAAGTTCTGCTTTATCTACAGAAGGCTATGACCTCCATGCAACTAATCCTACTCTGAACAAAAGACTTCCAAAACTGTCCCACAAGAACACAGGAACCCACAACCAAGCAAAGAAGAAACATACGCACATACCCTCCCCCAAAAGTCAAAATCTCTACATCCCCACATCGTATAGAAAGATACCCACTCTGCAGTCAGTTCCTGCACTGTGGCCAAACAGGACTGAGTCACTCTTCAAATGATTCCAGAAACCTCAAAGGATAACCAACAGCCTCAGAAGAAAAGTTAGTCAGTGGAAAGGGAGGAGAGTTTTTCTCATCACAGAATCACTAGGCTTCTCCTTGAAAGGCCCAGAACTAACATGTTTTTTGGCACAGAATGACCGATCACCACCCTACTAGTTCTCCAGAGCTAATAGCCAGAGTATCTTTCTCGCCTTCTACTCCTCGGGATACATGTTCACACCACTCTTTCTCATAAGTGCATCCCCAACTGCGCACTAATCCAATTTGTTTGTCAAACATAATCGCTCCCTGCGACAAGACCACAAGTACGCCAGCATTCTGCACGGCGTTTATTATAAAACGTGTTCTTTGCTTAATCAAGCTACAGCGAGCAGCCTTCCCAAGGCTCTTAATTTGGAGGATTTTGAATGCTATGGGAAAGACACGATGAAAGAGAGAGATTTATTCCAGTTTACAATTCAGACTCATTTCTTGGCTTGGAAGCAACAATCTCCGGAAATTTAATTTACATAAATTCAAATACACTAAATAGCTACTACGGAATGTCCAAGAGCAACTGAAAACACCAAACTTTAGCTGTGCTTTCCCAGTTTCTTGACGGGGGGTACCTCTTTGTCATGCACCCCGGGTGGCACTCCCAACAGGGAGAGCATCGGCTTCTTTCTCCCCCGATTTCACCCTAGGTCCCACGCTGCATGACACTTTCAAATTGGTTACTCTCGGGTAGGAAGCACAGCCGATGCTCCCTCCACCTTTCCGCCCTAAACCGACTGGGTAGGCGGGAAGGAGACCAGGGGTGTTTCCTCCCCGCGCGCTCCCCAAGAAAGGGGGCGGCAGAGATGACACCGCTGCACAGGGAGGTGGACCGGAGGAATCCCAGGTGGGGTATCCACTCCGGAACCTGAGTCTCCAGCCCCCGCGACAGCCGGAAGCTGGGCGGGTGGGCTATGGGGGGACAGGCAAGGCGGGGAGCTCCCTCCCAAGCCGGCACCTACCAGCAAGCTCTCCACGTTGATGGGCGAGCGAGGGTCTCGGATGAGCGCCTCCAGCTTCCTCTGGCGGCCCGCGCCCGCCCCGTCCCCCGGCGCGGCCTCGAGGGCGCCGGGCATTTTCCCCGTCGGCGGGGGCCGGCTCATGCCGCTTCGCCGGGCCTAGCGCCGCCCGCGGAACCTCCGCCCGGGCCCGCCGCGCGCGCGCCGCTGTCTGAGGAGCCGCCCGGCCCGACCCGGCCGGGAGCAGCGAGGCACTCGGCGTCCCCGCCCCTCAGCCGCACGCGCGCCGCCCGGCCCGTAGCGAGCTCGCCAGGACCCGGCGGGCGGGAGCGGGGAAGGGGCGCCCGCGCCGTACCGCCCCGCCCTCGGGGCTCAGGCCGCTAGGGCCGCCGCCCGTCCGCCCGCATGTAGCCGCCGGCCGTCTCGCGCGCCCACAAGCCCGCTGCCCTCACACACAGCCCGCGCCGGGGCCCTAGTCGGACGCGCGCCGCCGCTACCCACAAGCCCCTCCGCCCGCGGTCGGCCGCGCGCGCCCCCGCCCCGCCCACTCCGGCGCGTCCCCGCGGGACGCCCCGCCCCCCGGCCTCTGGCCCCGCCCCGCGGAGGAGCTGAGCGGCAAAGCTTCTTTTCCGCTGCCGCCCGACTGGTCTGGCTGCCTCGTCGGGCCCGTTCCCGCGGCTGGAAAGGGGAACGGGTCGCAGCGCGGTGCCCCGTGGTCCCCGCTGCGTGTCTTGCGCCTCCGGCCGGACCCCGCGGCCTAACTGACGTCCGTGCCACCCCGCCCACTGGGTCTCGCTGACTCAGCGCGCAACTATGCAAGCCGCGCCGAACTGGAGCGCCCCGGGTCAGCGCCCTTCCCGGGCCTGCGCGCCTGGGGCTGTGGCCTGGGGCTCCAGGGGGTGGGGAGGCCGCTTCCCTAGCCTTCGCTCAATGTCTAGGACTCGTTTGAATCCCCGGGTTGGGAGTCCTGGAGGAGTTGCTACTGCCTTCAGGGCACGATTACTGGGTTCTCCGAAACCTTTGTGCCCTTCCCTGACCGCGGTGTACCCCTAGCCTTAGACTTTAGACACTGGCCAGGCAGAGGGAACAGGAGGGCAATGAGGAAGCTCTTTCTGCATTCGCGGGGGCCTTGCTTTTGGGGAATGTAAGGGGGCTGCTTCTCCTCATTCCTGCCCTCTCACTGCCCCCGAGCCATTGGTTAGATCCTCTCAGGGCGCAATCTGAAAACTATGTGCCAAGAGCTATAAAACTGTTCACAGAGCCCCTTTGACCCAGTAAGCCCATTTAAGGAAGTCCAAGTGTAAGGAAATGATCCAAAGAGGGGAGGACTGTTCGTGAAGATGTTTACAGCAGGGCTATTCAGAATGTTCATAATGACCAAAGCCCAGGGAGTGGGCCCAGTCTTCCAGCAACTGGATAATCCAAACAAGCTCTGTCACATTCACGGGAAGAATCCTGCGAGTATTGCAGGCCGGTTGATAATAAGGGAAAATGCACCGGAAGTGAGAACTGCAAAGAGGATTGGGAACACTCTGAAATGAGCACCTAAACAAATGAGAATACACTTGTTCCTAAATGAATGGGATTTTTTTTTTCACCCTTCTAATCTAAAGAGGGTGGTGGTGGAGCATGCCTTTAATCCCAAAAGGCAGGCGGTTCGATGCCAACCTAGTTCCAGGACAGCCAGAGCTACACAGAATTCCTCTCTGGAAAACAGCAACAATGAAGATGCTAAAGAGCATATTGAATTTCAAATTTTGAGAACTTAACTTATTGATGGGCCTCTCTAAGAGAAGATTCAGTGTAACGCCCCTAAAACTCCTTGTTGGTGTCAAGGTAAATTTGCAAGTAGGCTAAAGCCCTGACTTTTTCAAAACTGCACTTCACCCAGCACGTGTTCCAGGAATGTCTCTCCTTCTGGGCAGAAGCCACACTAACTTGGACTAAGACAGGAAGAGGCCATTGATGACTCAAAGAGAGCTTTCTTTTGCAGATAACAAAACTGGCCTCTGGTCAAAAGAGTAGTTCTTCAAGCTTGTCCGTGAATTTACTCCTTCATACCTCCACAACCAAAGCCAGGAGAGTAGAGCCAGCTAACCATTCCTCCCACTGATGCATGGGAGCAAGATAATTAGATAATGGTGATTACAGATCTTACAAGTCCTTTTTCCTAGTGGTAGTATAATGGGTTTTCAAAAGGAGCACTCTGATATTTTCGGGATACAAATTAATTTTGAAATGACTGGCTGTATGTTTTTATGGACTTTGGTGGAGTAGCCATGGTATGGTCTTAAGCCTTGGAAACCTTGTTTTAAAAGAACAGTAGTACCTTGGTAGGGTGGTACACATCTGTAATCCCAGCACTCATGCAGTAGAGGCAAAAGGATCGAGAGTTCAAGGCCATCTTTATCTACATGGCAAGTTCAAGGCCAGCCTGGACTAGAGGAGACCCTATCTCAAAAAAACCTAAAATAGGAAGCTAAGGCGATGGTTCAGTCAATAAAGTGTTTGTCACACAAGCATGGAGACCTGAGTACAATCCCAGCACCCATGTAAAAAACCAGCCACACACATGTAATCTCAGTGTTTGGGGAGGCAGACCCAACGAGATCCTGAGACTTGCTAGCCAGCCAGCCTAGGGGAACTCCACATTCAATGAGAGACTGTATCTCAGATAAATGAATGAATGAATGAATAAGGTATAAAGTAATTGAGAAAGATGCCCAATGTCAACCTCCGACCTCCACACGTTCCAGCACATACATGTATATGTGCACCCAAATATATTCATATATAACAAGTACACACAAAACACAAATAAAAATAATAATCCACAAACGCATACTTCTATGGATAGCCATTAGGTACAGAAGAATATTTTAGGAGCTGCTGTGATGACTCAGCACAGTGGTTCTCAACCTCCCTGATGTTGCCGTCCTTCTATACAGTTCCTCATGTTATGGTGACCCCAAACCATGAAACTATTTTCACTGTTTCTTCATAACTGTGACTTTGCTACTGCTATGAATCATAATGTAAATATCTGATGTGCAGGATATCTGATATGAGACCCCTGTTAAAGTGTCATTTTCACCCCTCCCGACCCACCGGTTGAGATCCACTGACTCAGTAGTTAAGGGTGCTGCTTACCATGCAAACCTAGTGACTGGAGTTCCACCTCAGGGACCCATTTAAAGGTTGGAGGGGAAAACCAACTCCACAAAGTTACCCTCTGTCCTCCACACAAGCACTGTGACATACGCAGCCTCCACAAACATACCATGCACCAAAACATAAAATACTAAGTAACTTACTTGAAGATATTTTTACAAGATACACACTGTTGCTTATCTGGAAGACAAGAGTTGTCTCTTGATAACTATTAACCCACCCTTTGTCTCTCTTCCTTTTAATTAATTTTTTTTTTTTTTGGCCACAGGGTCATTCTTATTTACAAAAGGAATACACACATGAATTCTAGTTACAAGTTCAAACAAGCCAGATAGATGCAGAATATAACCTAAAATATTGTCTTCTAGCGCTTGCTCTATTAGAAAACCATGTCCTCATTTCTAGTTGTTTTGGTTTTTAATTTTTTAAATTGACACAATATATTTTGACCTTGTTTCCCCCTCATTTCTAGTTTTTAACTTGAGGGATCTGTCTCTTCCCCAGGATTTCATCCTCCTGCCTCAGTCTCTCAAGTGCTGGGATTACGGATGTGAACCACCATTCCTGGTGCTGGCTCTTCTTTTACATCATCATCATTACTCGAGGCTGTTATACATTCTTATAGATAATACTTTGCATATATATGTGTATTATACTAACACACACACACACATATATATAATCCTTCATATTCACAGAAAGGTACCATATAGAATTTTGCAACTTTGTATTCCCCCCATTATTGTGTCCTGAAATATGCCCACATGTGTAGACAGAAATCTTTGTTCTCTCTGCTATACTCTATCCTATGACATGAGAATCCCCATATTATATTTACTGTATTCAATAGCATAACAGTTGAGGACAGACCCTGGGGTTAATTGCTTGAGCTACCTGCCACTACCACGTGTTACCTGTGTGATCCTGAGTAAGTTACCTAACTTCTCTGTGTCTCAGTGTTCTGAGTACTGGCCCTTAGTAAATGTTTTCATGCTGGGTGGTGGAGCATGCCTTTAATCCCAGCACTGAACAGGAGGTAGATTTCCGAGAGTTCAAGACCAGCCTGGTCTATAGTATGAGTTTCAAGAAAGTCAGGGATACACAGAGAAACCCTGTCTCTAAAAGCCAAAAGGTAATAAATAGATGATAGATGATAGATAGATAGATAGATAGATAGATAGATAGATAGATAGATAGATAGATAAATGTTTTCATGTTGCCATTGTCATTCTTGTACGTTTGCCTTTGTGTGGAGATAGATGAGAATGAGTCTAATAGGCAGATTATTTAATAAAACATCCTTTAAAGTCACAACTACTGCAAACTTATCCATTAAAAAGGCTGTGGGCTAGTGAGACACTGAGCTAGTAGGAGTCTGTCTTGAAAGTCTGACCATCCTAGTCTGATCCCAAGAAGTATGGCTACAGAACTGTCCTCTGACTTCAAACTGTGTGTTGTGGTATATATACATATGCATATGAACACACACACACACACACACACACACACACACACACACTAATAGTCGGTTCACATTGTCATCCATTCTTACACTTCTGCCAACATGAATATTTTACATGTTTCTAATTTTGTTAATTAAACAATCAAACACAGTAACATACTGTTTCCTTTTGTATTATCTTAATTGCTACTGGGCATGAGTATTTTGGATGCCAGTTCCTTCTGAAATTGCCTGTTTAAATCCTTTGATGACTTTTGCCTCTTTCCTAGTGGTTTGTAGTAGTTCCTTAGCATTGAGAATGCTCCACCTTGTTACTATATATCCTTAAAATACATTACATTTTGTGAAGATTTTCTCTCAGTCTGTGGCTTTTCTTTCTGGACTTGGGTATCTTTTGTCACACAAACATTTCTGTTTTTCATTCAAATCTGTGAATTTCAGTCAAATCTGTGAATGCTTTTCTTTCGAGTTTCAGGATTTTGTGTCTGGGCTGGGGAGGATTTCAGATCCAAGTTTTAGATCCACACAAAACTGAAGTTGCAAGGGGTTAGGAGGGGTCTGCAGCTTCCCAATCAGTTCCTTCCAAATAGATCTGCTTGCCCCGTGCTTGCTCCTCTCTAAGGCACCTCCTCCTCTGCTTCCTGTTGCACCTCAACTATCCCATCCTGTGTCCTTTTTAACACTGAGTTTCAGGTGTCCTGACTGCAGATGAGTCAAGAGAGACTTTGTAAAAATATTTGTTCTATTTTTAAAAAGAACAATGGGGAATAAAGACAGGCCTGTGAATTGCTAGGGCTTTATAACTAACTTCTCCAGAATATAAAAGCTCCACCCCAATTCTGTCCTCTCTCTCCACGTTTCTACCCATTTAAAGTGGTTTGTGTTGATTTAATATCTTCCCAGTCCTTCTGACACATCGTGGTGTAAAGTGAGGATCTAGGACTCTCCTTCTTTTGTTTACTGAAGGGCCATGCCCTCATTTCTATTTTTTAATTTGAAAAATCTGTCTCTTTCCCAGGAATTAACTCCCTTCAGCTGCAACTTTGCCCTTTGCAACCTACAAAGGGCTGTTCGAGAACTCATTTTTTGTGTGTGCATATATGTTGATATGTGTCTTGTAATTACTTGTTTAATGATAATAATTACCTTAAGGGTTTACCATATACTAGGCAGCGTGCTTCATAGAAATTATCTTAATTTCCAAAATCGTCTTTTGCCAAATGGTAGTATATATCACTGTGCCTGTTTTACAGGTGATGTCATAGAGACTGAGGTGTTTGCTACTGGAATGAGTTACTGAGTGAGGGATGGATGGACAGATGGATGGATGGATGGACGGATGGATGGATGGGTGAGTAGGTAGATGAAAAACCATGAACTGTGAGTGGTCCAGGCATTGCCAATAAAACACAAAACTTTTCCCACCTTGCTTCACACTGAAGGATTCAAGTTGGATTGCTGAACTGAGATGCTTATGCCCCACCCCACCTAAACCAGACTTAATAACAAAACAAAGGCCTGAATTCTCAGTACAAAGGAGTCATTATTTTTGTAAACCCCACTACTATAAAGGGTACAGGTTTAAAGGTCTATGAAGTAGAGTTTCATCCTAAGTCATTCATGGTTCTGGTAATAACTCCCAGCGTGAATGAGAAAATCGCCGAAGCCTTCTGTGAGTCAGTGTCCTTACCCACAAAGCAGGAATAATGAAGCGTGGTTGTTATTAAGGCTCCTTAAGATCTCTAGATGAAAGATACAGTGCTCATCCGAGACAGCTTCTTCCCCAGCGTACTGTGAAATGACTCCCAGGGGAGAAGGATCTGCTCTGCTCAGGGCTCACGTCTATCCTTAGAGGGAAATGTCAGGTCACTCTTTAAACACAGACCTGTAGTGCCTGAGAGTTAATCATGGTGTCAAGAAATGTCTGGGGTCCTGGGAAGCGCAGCTTTTGGAGTCCAGCCTGCAGTTTGGTGGATGGCCCTGAAGTCACTGTTGGCAATCCCTTTGTCCTCATTAGTAAAATAGCCATGGGTTCAGGGTGCTCCGAGTGAGTTCTCATGCCCCAACTCAACGTTGTGTCAGCTGGGATCATGGAGGAAATATTCAGCCTGGACTTGGGGCATCCTGTCAGAAGTCACAGCCTCTTTTTCTGTTTCCTCTAGTCTTCCTAGCTTTTCCTCAAAATGGAACAGATTTGCCTCTCCCCTCTCTAGTGAAACTGATTCCCATAGGCAAAGAAGGCAGCTCCTTGCGTTCTTGTTCCACCAGCCAAGCCCTTACCCCTTCCCCACCAAGCTCCCACCCTTCCTCAACCTGGCCCCTGCTCCTCCTCCACTAACACCTCCTGTTCTTGAAGGTCTTGGCTTTACTAAAATCTCAAGTTCTCATCCCCTGTAGCTTTTAAGAGGACGCTTAGCAAGGTGCTTGTGGTGCACAAGTGAGGCCGTGGAGTACCTTTGCTATAAGTAGAGGTCAGAGTCTCCTGATTATCCACCAGGATTTCCAGGTTCTTGTGTCTCAGAACAAGAAATTAGACTGGGACACATGAGTAGTAAAAGAAGCAGGGATGTTTCCTTTTCTCTCTCTCTTTTTTTTTTTGTTTGTTTGGTTGGGTTTTTTTGTTTGTTTTGTTTTGTTTTTGTTTTTTCCAGACAGGGTTTCTCTATATAGCCCTGGCTGTTCACTGTAGATCTGGCTGGCCTCAAACTCAGAGATCCTCCTGCCTCTGCCTCTGCCTCCGGAGTTCTGGGATTAAAGACGTGTGCCCCCACTGCCCAGCTTCAGGGACATGATCTTAAGAAAGAGTGTCCTACCAAGGGAGAAAGACAATCAGTGAAAAGTACAGACCTAGTAGACTAGAGCATTCATAGGTCACCTGTACAGCAACTTATCCTTTTTCTGCTTATGCTGTGTTGTATGTGGGCCTTGTTGAGGAGATAGGGATGTGAGGGGGACACTTGAGAAGGGCTGTAATCTTTATCTCTTCCAACCTTATTTCATATGCTAATTTAAAGGAATGTTATTTTGTGTGTGGGGGTGTTTTCCCTGAATGTATGACTGTGTATCATGTGTGTATAGTGCTCTTGAAGGCCAGAAGAGGTCATTGGAGTTTCCTGGAACTGGATCTACAGACAGTTGTGAGCTGCTATGTTGGTGCTGGGAATTGAACCCCATCTTCTGGAAGACCCGTGCTCTTAACAGCAGAGCCATTGCTGCAGACTTCCTATGCTAATTTTGATTTTAATCTTCTACCCTAGCCTCTTGTCATACTGTGTCTGCAGCTTTGCTGATGCTCTTCCACCCTGTGTGTTCTCTCCCACCTGGTCCTTCCCAGTCTTCATGACAGAGATGGGAAAGTAGGAAGTGAATAAAGGAAACAGGAGCAGTGACTAGAGACGACAGTTTGCAATTGCGTAGGAACAAAGTAGGGGAAATGGGAAGGAGACCAAAGACATCCATGAATTGTCTAGCTGCGGGGGTATCGGATGAGTCCTACTGATGCCACACAGGTCTCTCCAGCTCTACCTCCCACTGACCTTATGGCCATTTGCAATTAGAGTTCTGGACATAGCTGGGTACAACTTGGGAACAAATCCTCAGAAGTAGGGTGACAGGACAAGTTGGAAGGAAGCCAGTTAAGGAACAGTTAACTAATGCAAAGAGTGCCATTTATAATGAAGTGGTTTAGGATCATGATTAATTAAAACCCTGAAAATCATACAAAGGGGAAAAGGCACTGTAGGTTGAGCAGAGGCTCCTTAGCACACAGGTGTACACTCAGTTTCTATGAAAGCCTGTCCTATCACGTAATGAGGAGCTACTGTGTACTTCTGCTCTTCATAGTGACGCTTTGATGGCGGAGGCTGCCCTTGTAATATTCCTTGACTGCTTTGGCCTCCAAAGAGTGAACATTGAAGGAGCCATCATGCTTGTAACCCAGCCCTGCAGATGAGAGCATAGCAGCCATTTTTCTGGCCATGACCAGCAGGGCAGGGATGAAGGTTCTTTTGACAGACTCACAAAAACTTCCTTTCAGATCCCACTTGGGCCCTTTCTGTCTGTGTCAACTAACCTCTCTCTCTCTTCCTCTCTCTCTCTCTCTCTCTCTCTCTCTCTCTCTCTCTCTCTCTCTCCTGGGATGTTCATGGGGAATACATTGGAGAAAAACAGGAGAATGTTCATACCTCATTCAGTGCACTGAGTCCATACTCAGTGAAGACGAGCTCACACTTCCCAGTAGCTCATCGGCCTCAGCACTGTCTCCTTTATTCATTCACTTATACTCAGAAGTTGATTGTACAGTGATGGCAACAGAGCGAATTCTCTCTAGGTCTTTATTAGGCATGTGATCCAAGAGAAGGAAGGGTATTCAGTGGCGATTGTCATTCAGCCAGGCAACTGTGAGTGGATCCTGTAACCTTGTTGAGCTTTGCTTCCTTGTCTGCAGAAGTAATGTTAGAATTCCAATCAGAAAACACAGGAGAAGGAACAATACGAATATTCAAGTCTCTTTCTCTCTCTCTGTCCCCCCC
>CAJQZJ010008952.1:5234729-5321333 GCA_907164525.1 Lophiomys imhausi
CAGACAGCCTTGACTTGTCACATAGGCTTTACTCTAGAATCAGACAGCCTTGACTTGTCATATAGCCTTTATGAGCCAGATCATCAATTCACTTGTTTATAAAATAGTGTCCAGGGAATATTTCACAAGGGTGTGGAGAAGTATTCAAAACTTTTGCTTTTCTATAATATTTTCATTACTAGTAACTGACGTTCATATACACAAACATTATGTATTGTGTAGCCGGTTGTCTGAGAGGCCTTTTTCCTCTGCCTCTGTTTTGACCCCTGTCCTTCAGTCTGGCCTTCTTACAGCATAGCTTCCTGCCACAATGAGACATACAATATGTCTCTAACAGCCACAGTGACAACCAGAAAGTAATCTCCACATTTCCCTCCATAACAACACAAGGAGAGAAGTGGATTGGTGTGGATCTTTAAGTACATATGAGGAGTTACATGAGAGACTTCTGGTCATTTTAAAAAGTATTTTTTATGCATTCTGGGTTGGTTGTTTTGTTATCAGGTGGAAGGTAGCTATTTTTACCACTACAACACCAATGCTGTATCTATTATTTTGTTGTTGTTGTTGTTGTTTGTTTGTTTGAGACAAGGTCTCTCTACATAGCCCTCACTGTCCTGGAACTCACTATGTAGACAGAGATCCACCTGCCTCTGCCTCTGCCTCCCATGTGCCAGGATTAAAGGTGTGTGCCACCACACCTGGCCTGTTGCACCCATCATTATTTGGTTTGAGGGTTCATTTGCTTGTTTGTCTGTAATCTGTTGTTTTGGATGGAATCTCATGAGGCTGGCGTCCAACTTGAACTTCTGGTCTTTCTGCCTGCATCACCAGAGAGCTGGGATTATAGGCGTGTGCCACCAGGCCCAGTTTATGTAGGGCTGCAGATCAACCGAGGCTTTGTGTATGATAGATAAACGCTCTACCAACTGAGCTACATCCCTAGCCCCCAAACTGTCTCTTTCTTTTTTAAGATTCGTTTATTTTTATTGTGTGTGCATTGGTGCTTTGCCTGTATGTATTTCTATGAAAGCACCAGATCCTTTGGAGTTGGAGCTATAAACAGCTGTGACCTGCCATGTGGGTGCTGGGAATTGAACCCCGGTCCTCTGGAAAAGCAGCCATTGGTCATCTGTTGAGCCATCTCTCCAGCCCCCCATCCTGACTTAACATTTTTTTCCGAACTCCATCCCAGTCTCCTGACAAATGTGATTTTCAGGACTATATAATAATACACAGTTGGAAATTAATGTAATCTTTTCATCAGTTCCTATATGTATTTATATTCTAGTTTTTGCCCTTGGTAACAAAACCAGAAATAATACTGGATCCACACACACATTCACACAACCCCTTTTTCATACTGATGATTGTCTTTGCAACATATCTTCAAACATAGGACCTCAGGGTGGGTCAGGTATAGTCAGCCAACAATATGCCTTTTCTTCATCTGCCTCGTGCTGAGCTACACCTCACAGTGTTTCTGATGTGTGCTGAGTGCCTAGTAAGTGTATTATGTAACAGCTGCTCACTAAAGCGTTATCTGCTATTATCCTCGTTACTAACCAGGGAACAATATTTTGGGAACACTGAGTGTTTTATTAGAGACCTATTTAGATAAACTAATGGACTCTAAGGACCCAGGTTATCTATAATAACAGGACAACAACTGGCCTCTCCTTGTGTATACAAAGTCAAAAGGGAACAGGACTTCAGTGGAAAATGAAAATAGACATGAAAGTCAGTCTCCTTACTTCCTCCTAGCCCTTGTAAATCCATTTCCTCAGTGAAGCAGGAACTTACAAGCCAAAGGCTTTGCCCATGTCATTAAAGATTGTTGTTGTGTATTTTAAAAATTGTTATCAGCTTATTTGCATAGCTGACTTGAAAAACCAAAATGCTCATTACAGACTTTTCCTGCTGTGGAGAAGCAGCCAGAAGAAGCCATTTGTAGCCTTTCTAGAGAGGGGCTCCTTAGTCAGGGTCACAGTGTCTGGGATGAAGGCTCTCCTTGTTCTCCTCAGTGACTCTCAGTGACAGACACAGAGGCTGTAGTTTATGCAAAAAAGAGCAGTTTTGTAAAATGCAGCCTTGGCGGATTGCGGCCATGAGGTCTCCGGAGCAGTTTGACCCAAATGTCAAAACCTGACAAAAGTGTAACCCCAGAGTGAAATGGATTCTTGAGTGTTGGCCAGGGGCCAGATGCTGGGGGCCTGGACACTGCTGGGAGTCCCAAATGTGGACACCCCCCAACACACACACACACACACACACACACACACACACACACACACGTAAGGAAACAGGAAATTGAAATCTCACTGCCCTGTCTTCTCCTTTAGTTTGTTACCAGTGAGCTCAGGCAAGCTGAGGACCTGAGGATGCCTAACGCAGGGGTCTTTTCCTCACAGAGCTGACAGCTGTCAGTCTGGACATGGTCAGCATCAGTGAGGCAGATTTCAGGCTTCCCAGACCCTCCCAGCTGTCCTTATAGTTCCTCCTTCTCTCTGTCCTGAGACTCTCCAGTCTGCTCTTCTGGCTCCAACACTCTGGGTGCCCTAAGACTTCTCCACCTAATCCTGCTTTCCTAGTTTGACCCTTGACCCACATTGCCCCTAATCCAGCCTTTGTTTACATGCTTGGGATTGTCCCATTGTGACCAACTCTGGTCCTAAAACCGTCTCTACCACACAAACTCAGGCCATCTTCTGGGCAGAGAATGCAGTATTATAATAAGGGAGCCCAGGCTTGGTCCACAGGGCAAAGGTCTAGAGAGAACCAAGCTGATTCATATTTTAATGCTACTTCCTTTCCTGCCTTGCTCTATATCCATTGTGTCTTGTCTTTAAAAAGTTCTATCAGCTGGTGTGGTGGTGCACACCTTTAGTTCCAACACTAGGGAAGCAGAGGCAGGTAGATCTCGCAGTCCGAGTCTACAGAGCAAGTTCCAGGACATCCAGGGCTATACAGAGAAACCATGTCTCAAAAAAACAAAAAACAAAAAACAAACTGTCCACCTACACGGAGCCTAATGCAGCCAAGAGTAGCTATGAAAGCATCCTGACACAAACCCCTAAACTTACTGAAAATATTATGAGTTTCTTTTGTGATTCTTTCCTTGCTGTTCTTAACCATGAACTTTGTGAATGACAATATTATGTCCCGTTCTCAAAAGGTTTGACATATACCTGTAAATGTGATCCTTGTTGATAGAAGATCTGCTACAGTGAATGTCAGGGCTAGAGTTCACCTTGTTAGAGGGTAAGAATGGCAAGGTCTTGGACCATTAGGTAGAATCCACATCTCCTAGGAGCTCGAAGTCTGGGTTTGGAAACCCACATGTCTAGGAGAGAAATGTCCCCTTTCAAAATTTGCTGAGTGGCACGGAAAGAGGCTAGGATATAAGAATTCAGCAGAAGGGGACTCCATCCTGAAGCGTGTGTTGGAGAGTATGTGTGATTCATACTCCTTAGAGAGGGGAACAGCTGCCACCAAGCACCTACTATGTGCCAATGAGAGTGGAAGGGTGCTAGCTCACTGCCCTTGGTGATTGCTAGCACTGAGGTAGGAAAGGAGAAGAAAAGGGAGTGTGTAAAGTAGAGAAGCAGTGTAGTTACTGTTGTGATATATAAACTATCAGCTGCATCGTCTGAATTGGGTCTATTCAAGTTGGATGTTTGTGAGCCAAGCATGATGGTGCATTCAGATAATCCCAGCACTAGGGAGATAGAGGCAGGAGGATCAGAAATGGAAACCAGCCTCAACTGTATAATAAGTTGGAGGCTGGCCAATACATGAGATCCTCTTTATCAAAATAATAATAATAATAATAATATGCCTATGTAGACAGAATACATTTCTCTCCAACAAAAAAGCAGTTATGAGATGTGTGTATTACACAGCTAAGGGACAGGTGTAAAGAGCTTTCTCTCCAGCACAAAGAGCCTTTTTCAAATACCTGCCATGCTTTGAGTGCTGTGTAAGATGCAAGATGCAAGTTTGCTGTGAGTCCCAACCACACTTCATAGCCGTATCCCTGATATCATGGGTGATTCGGTAGCTCACTGAAAAGTTTTGTTTCTCATACTGTATCTAGGAAGAGTGGTAGACAACAGGAGAGAATGTTTTTATTTTGCTTTTTTGTTTTTCAATCTGTATATATGTGAAGGTTAGAGGACCCTAGAAGCATTCAAAGTAAAAGACAAAGGGGAATGCTCTCCTTGAAACCGCAGCCAGGAAGCTGTTTGAGGAAGTGATGATTTAGGGAAGACCTAAGCAATGAACGGACCTGTACTGGCACAGTGGGCACAAAGGGAAGTTGTCAGGCCCATCAGAACTTGTGTGATGAAGATAACAGCATGCCCCCGGCCCCAGGGTTGTCCTGGAAAGAAATTGTTTAATGTATGTAAATTACCTGGTTCAGTGCCTGGCACATACTAGAGACACTAAACAAATGTTTGCTTAGTCTCATTGGTGGGATCCTCCCGGTCCTGTGTCCCATATTTCTGCCTTTCTCTGACTTTGACCCCAGGGAACCCCACCCTTGCAGTAAGTGCCAAATGTGGCCTCTCTGGCTCCCTGCACAAGCAGAGAGTTGGGAGCAGGGACTTTCATGCGCTTGACTTCCCTAAGACATGCCTTGGTGCCTGCAGCCTGGAATCATTGTCCATAGGAGTCACAGAAACAGCCTTGCTGAAATGGAGACGTTGGGACAATATGAGTCACATGGACTCACAACTGTACTGTTTTTCGAGTCCACTGAACCTTGTGACCCACATGGACAGGTACCGAGCCACTTGACCTCAGCCAGCTGGGACCGTGTATGCAGAGGGCACACCACAAGCTTAGTTTTCTTCTAATCATGAGGCACCATGTCCTCCAACTACTCTAAGGTGCATGCCTGCATGCATGCACGTGCACATGTATGTGTGTGTGTGTGTGTATGTGTCCTCTTTTTACTTTCAAAGGTGAACACTTGGTATGTGTTGTACTCTGCCAGGTGCTGTACTGGGCACAGGAGGCACCCCTCCTTTGACCTCTTCGAAGGCCCACAAAGGCTGAGAGATGTCACAAGGGAACTCGGGCATCCCTGCCAAAGAGTCTGAGTCTGAGCACTCCTGGCTCTAGCAGCCATGCCAGGACTGAGGTCATGCAGTTAACCTTTGGAATATAATCTGATCTACTACCTGCCTGACTGCCAAGGGGACAACCGAACCAAGGGCTTGGCTTCCTCCCTTATTGGTCCAAACTTGCAAACAAGAGATAGAAAGAAGCCGGCTGCCACCAACCCTGTCATGGTGAAGCCATTCCTGTGGTTTTTCCTGCTGTCATCCTTGGGACATTTCTTACTTTCCTCCTTTGTGCCTAGATCAGTGCTGAGGATCTGTCACCCACAGAAAGAAGTCTCCAAAAGGGTACTTGCTGGGTCCTGCTGTACCAATCCCAGCCCCCACAGCCACAGGCTTCTGGAAACTTCAACTCCCACAGTTAAGCCAAGCCTCCCTGGATCTTCTAAGTACCATGCTCTTTGTTGGTCGTTCTTCCTCCTCTGGCCAGGCTGAATCCTCTACTCAGTCTTCAGGTCCAGCTGGGCTCTCATGGCTTCATGCTCTTCCCTCAGTATCCTCTGTGCTCTTGTTGTTGGCACTGGCTCCTAGTAGCATATGGAACCAAGTGAGAAGCTCTTCTTGGTCTGTTTTTCCATGTCATACTCTCCACTGTAGCCGCACCTAGAGCCCAGTGCTTGCATGGAGTAGGTCCTCAACAATGTCATTGATGAACTAGAATGAGTGAGGTTGCCTCCCTATACCTGCAGACACACTTTCATGCAGACCTCTCTGAGCCCCACACCTCACTGCTAGGTTTCTCTGAGATCTTCAGTTCTCACACCTTCTTGTCCACTTTCTGTCCTATCCACAGCCAATGCTTAAGGCTAAGTGCGGTGTTTTTCCAAGGTTCCGCTCCTTGCTCTCTGTCTCAGTCTGATGACTGTGATGTGGGTCAGATGTCTGAACCTGCAGGACATTGAAACACAGTTGGGGGTGATGTCTCAAGTGCAGGTAGATTGACTGGTGGAGATTTGGTAGCAGCTACCTACACAACCTTCCTGTTCTTGGAAAATTTCAAAGGCAAAAGAATCCATCCTTGTCTTCCTGAATGTAGCTTCAGGGTCTGGAAAATACAACTGCTACAAAGGGCAATTCAAGAATGCATTCCAGGGATCTGAGAGATAGCTCAGTATACAAGGGCACTTCCTGCCAAGCATGGTGACATGAGTGAGATTGATCCTCAGAAATCACATTGTAGAAGGAGAGAGACACTTTTCAAAAGTTGTCCTCTGACTGCCACACATGCACTATGACACAAACATGCCTATTCACATGGGTGGACACAGGGATAGACAGACAGACACACACATAACACACAAAAGAGAGAGAGAGATACAAGCAACAGTGCATACCTTTACTAAATAGCTCCTAATTTCCTACATACTTACAAGGTATAGAATGATCACCACCTTTCATTTGATATTGACCATGTAGTTTTTTGAGTCACTGAATTGTCTTGTAGAATATGAAATAAGATAAATGAGCTGTCCTTTGTATGAAAGAGTAGGGAGTTCTAAGAGCAGATTTTTTTTTCCTTTGTCAAAGTCTCATGTAGCTTAGGCTAGTTCCAAACTTACTGAAACTAGCCTTAAACTCTTGATTCTCTCCTGCCTCTGCTTCCCAAAGTGCTGGGATTATAACCATGCATTGCCACACATAGTTTGGGATCAGAATTTGAAAGTGGACTTCACCACAGACTGTCTACAACTTAGTATTTACCATGATGTCAGTTGGGAGATGCCATCCTGAGAGTCTGTGTTCTTTTTCTGCTAGTTCTGACCCTCCTAGTTTCTTCTCTAGGGCCCTCAGGCAGTGGAGCCAGTGGAATGGGCCCCTCAGTGACATTACTCAGCAGTGAGGGCTGCTGAGAACACCTGTGTTTAATTTAAATGGTGACTCAGATGTCTCATTCCTGAAATAGGTCACATGGGACCACCCAAGCTATAGACCCACTCTTGGACCTCCTGACAATAAGCCCAAAATTCCCACCCTGTTTTCTGTAGTTGACGGGGTGGGGGTGGGGGTGGGGGGGACGACGACAAAGCATCTGCAATGGGGAGAGTTGTCTCTCACCTCAGCCTCATGCCCAAAGGGCATCTGCCCCTACAAACCAGCATGGAGATTAAGTGAAAAATACAATTAGCTGAGACTTAGGTCAAAGGGCATCCTGCGTGAGTTCATGCATGAGTCATGAGTTCATGCATGAGTCCTGAGTTCATGCATGAGTCATGTGTTCATGCATGAGTCATGAGTTCATGCATGAGTCATGTGTTCATGCATGAGTCATGAGTTCATGCATGAGTCATGTGTTCATACATGAGTCATGTGTTCATGCATGAGTCATGAATTCATGCACCATCCAAACTGGGAAAGCTTTACTTGAGGAGATGCCCTTTGGGTTTCTCGAGCCAAAAGAGGTTGCACGGAAATGCCAGCCAGGGCTTGAGTATATTGTCCAGTGGTTTGATTGCCAGTACCACAAAACATAAAACAAAGTAGCATGGGGTTCCTGTTCTTTTCTTTCCATTTATTTATTGTGTGTATGCACATGTGGAGGTCAGAGAACACTTTTCTGGAGTTGGTTTTCTCCTTCAATGATATGGGGCCCAGGGATTGAATTCAGGTTGTCAGGCTAAGTGGAAAACACTCACTGAGCTATCTTGCCTACCCATGATTCCTTTGTATTCTTTCTTGTTTGTGTGTGTGTGTGTGTGTGTGTGTGTGTGTGTGTGTGTATACAGATATACATGTGTAAGACTGAAGACAATTCCTATTGTCATTCCTTGGGGACTATCCACCTTATCTTTTTTGAGCCAGAGTCTCTCATTGATCTAGAGCACCCAATTAGGTTGGCTCTCCATCTCCCCAGTGCTGGATTTCAAGGATGCACCACCAAGTATGGCTTTTTTCTTTTTTTAATGTGGGTTCTGTGGGATCAGACTCATTCCTTACGATTGTAAAGCTATCACCCCAGCATGAATAGCACAGGCTGTCTGTGTGGCCAGTGATAGCTAACCCAGCCCAAGACTGGGAATGTAGCTGGAAGAAGACTCACATAGCTTACTTGAGGCTCTGGTTTCCACCCCCAGCTCCACCATTTGAAAACAAAAAGATGTCAGTCAGCTGAGAGGAGCTGACTACTTGTGGAGTGCTTTCTCTTTCCTTTTCTATCACTGTGCCCTCAGTGGACTCCTCAACAGCTGCAGGCCTGAGTAAACAAGCCCGACTTGGGTGGAGACTGTTTGAAAATGGTTTGGTTTAAAGTTAATCCCAGCCACTTCCCCCAGGGATCTTTGACCAACACAACGTCTTCAGAGTTCACTCAGATGCCATACTGGGGTAACATTCCACCGATTTGAACCAAAGTAGATGTGACGTAGTGGAAAACTGGCCTGGATTAGAAGTTAGCCCTGCCCTGGCCCCAGGGGTTCCACCGAGAGAGCAAGGCCAGGCCCTCCTCTCACCCTGGCAGCCACTGGCCCTGGGGCCTGGGCCCCTTCCTGCAGCTCCCTCTCTCTGAAGTGCTTCCTCTAGCAGGCTCACTGAGGGCTCTGTGGCATTTCTGGAATGTCCTTCCTCCCAGTCTGCTGGGCTCTCCTTTTAACAGGAAGGCTGGGAAATAAAGAGGCCCATTTAAGTGTCTCAGGGCCAAGAGAGCACATCTCATAGCTGAGTATTTATGGCTGTTACTGTTGCAGAGACGACCAGTGAACTGCCTGGCACCCCTCCGTGGTATGGAAGTGGAGTTGGCACCCTTTGTACTTGGCTGGAAGGGTGAGGAGCTGCCATGGGCAAGGCTATACAAAGCTCTTATCTCCTCCTGCAGCTATTGGGGGCTCTGTGGGGAGCTGGGGGGGGTGTTCCAGAAGTAATCTGTCCCCAAAGTCCCAAGGGGAATCCAAGTACTATGGAGCAACAATTAGTCTTTCCTGAAACAGAGGGCTTGGTGTTACTATGGGAACGAAAAAGCACAGCAGCAGCTCTGCTGGGTGGAAGGCAACAGACCTTTCTACACAATCATGAATCGTCTGCCTCCCTGCCCCATTGCCTTCACTTTTGGGTGTATGTGTTTGTTCGCAGGTAGAGGCCAGAGGACACCCCAAAGTGTTGATTGCTGGGCACTGTTCACCTGGGTTTTTGAGATAGTCTCTCATTGGCCTGGGGCTTGCCAAATAGGCTAGGCTGACCAGCCAGCAGGATCCAGGAGTCTTTCTGTCTGCCTCTTCAGCAGTGGGATTACAGACATGAACTACCGTGCCTAGATGGTTATTTATTTATTCTTATGTAGATTCTGGGGGACTGAGCCAAGGTGCTCATGCTTGTATGGTAAGCACTTTACCAATCGAGCCATCTTCCCAGACCCTATTCCCTTTATTCAAAACTAGCCCCACCCACAGCTCAGGCCTGCAGTGGGATTCTCTCTCTCTCTCCTCTCTTTAGCAAACTGGACCAGAGATGGAGCCAAGCTCACTAATCAGATACTTGTTATTGACTTTTGATTTGTGATTTGTTTCTCAACTTCTTCCAGGCCCTTGAGAGGGGCAGCTGGCCAAGCCAGGCAGGGCCAGCTGAGCCGGCCAGATGTGAACAAGACAAGCTTTGGGAGCCTGTCTGCAAGAGCTCACAGTGATCCCCAGACCCCAGAGACGGTCTGACAGTTTTCCTGTTTCTTGTTCCAGTCACTCTTGAGGCCCTTGGGTTCCTGATATGGATGCTGCTATCTTTCTGAAACAGAATGTTCTCCTGGGGCCTAAATTTATGTAACACGATACCCTATTAGAATTCTAAAAAGGAAAAAAATGTAATGGGAATTTCTAGCAACAGCTATGTGGAGAGACAAAGAAAGGTCACTGTGGGCCAGATCCTGAGTGGCCTCACTGTGACAGTGAACACAAGCAAGTTCTGACGTGTACAGCCAGACCCTCTGAGTGGTCTGCAGAGCTCTGGGAATAGAGAGTCCATTTGCAGAGTGGCCCAAAGCTCTCTGAAAGGGAAGTGTTTCCCTATTGCAGTCCACTCCTACCCCTAAGAGACAGGAACAGCTGTTGAGGATCATCTTGCCCAAACCAATGTCAGAGATAGCCAGACAGAACAGTTGTAGCCCAAAGAGAGACAATGGACTACTGGCGATGCTTTGTGTGAGCATCTAGGAGCTTCTAGGCATGCTCCGGGTGTCTGTATATCCAGGTGAGAGTTATGAGGCTGAACTTGCTCATTCTTCCCAGCTTCACCTGCCCACATGAGCACTCACACAGCTTGTGGGCCTAGAAGAGGAGACCACTAGTTTTCACAAAACAGACTTCGCCTCCTGGGATCTGACTTCAAACTCCCCAATTCCACTTGTAGTAGCACTCACTCCCTCTCCTGATTAAACCACTGCCTCCTGCCCTATTCCCTTCAATATGAGACACTGTCACAACCAAAAAGTTGTGACCAAAAGAACTGTGCTCAAATTGAAAATGCTGGGGATTCTCAGTCTGGATCCAGAACTGTAGCATCCAGCACTCAGAATACAGTGACATTGAGTGAAGAGGAGGGCATTCGGTTTTCTGTCCACTCTTGCTGACCCACCTTTGGTGAGAAAGCTCTGCAATACTGGTAAAGGGCACAGCCCAGTCCTTTCTGAGGATCAGAATGCTGATCCCTACTGGAATTCTGAATCTGTTCTGTTATGAAGAGTTCACTGCCACCTCTGAGACCCACCCCCGACACCAACAACCCCTGAAGCTGTGACCCAGACTGGCTGAAAACTCTCTTTGTAGCTGAGGACAATCTTGAACTTCTGCTCTTCCTGCCCTTACCTCCCAAGTCCTGGGATTATAGGTGTGCCACCAAGCCCAATTTATAAGGTGCTGGGCTTTGCAAAAGATAGGCAGGTGCTTTACCAGCTAAACTTTACAAATAGACCCCACATCTGTGGATCTTAAAAACATGCACCCATTTGCTTGCCACCAGCTGCTGATGGGACCTCAGCCCCAGTCTTAACTGGTTCCAGGTCCAACCTAGGTCTTTATAAAACAGGAAGCCAAGCCGTCCTAGTTCTGACCTGATGTAGAATCAGCTGTTTCCATCAAAAAGATGGTCCAGGAAGGAGTGTGGTGGGAGGGACTGTAAATAGGTATGGGGTTTCTTTATAGGTAATGAAAATATTCTGGCACTATGGGGTGGGAAGATGACTCAGTGGGTAAAGTGCTTGCAGTACAAGAGTGAGAACCTAGTTTGGATTCCCAGGACCCACATAAAAGGTGGGTGTGGCAGCATGCACTGAGGGAGTCAGGCCAGAGCAGCAGATCCCAGAGGACTGGCTGAAGCAGAGGCAAGATGCAGATACATTAGAGACCCTGTCTGAAAAACTAAAACTAAAGTGTAGAATAATAGAAGATGCCTGAAGTTGACCTCTGGCCTCCACACATGACAGTTCAGGTGAGCACACCAGCACATAGGTGTACACACACACACACACACACACACACACACACACACACACACACACAAAACACACCCTGGCATTAAATGGTGGTTAAACTCCATGACTACTTGAAAACTACCAAACTGTACACTTGCAGAAGGAATATCTTACCCTGTGTGTGTTTCATTTTGCGTATTACCTATGACAAAACAAAATAATGGTGGCAAAGGCAAGAAGGAAAACTAGAGACCTCAGTGGAGTGTCCATTATCTGAGGAGTTCCAACTCTGTGCAGGAAGTCTTTCCTTTGTTCAGAATCTCGGGGTCTCTATTCAAGGGCTGTTAGGAAGCTGGGGAAGCTGTGGATTGGGAGTGATGTGCAAAGGAATGAAAGGGAGAACAAGGAAGTGTTGAGGTCAGAGGCAGAGGTGGGGTGGTAGTGATGGGGGTGTTTGCCCTTGTTAGGGTCTTCTCATAAGTGGTCTCCCCCTGTGGGACCTCCACCTATGAGACCTCCCTTCCTTTCTACCTTGCTTAGTGCCACCTTATGATTTCCTCAGGAGTCAGGTCATTAAGGAGAATTAGGACTTTAGAGTGCATTTTTTTAGAGTGTCAACTGTGGTTGGTTGGCCATTGCAAGTATCTTAAAAGGTTATGTTTTTAAAACCTTTTGGAAAAGAGTTCAGTCTGTGAGACTTTACATTCCCAACACCTGGCATAGCGTCCTGAGGAGAATGCATGGCTTCAGAGAATCACCTGGTCCAGGGATTTTTTTTTTTTTTTTACTTTTCAGGCCTTTTTTCTCCTTGACCCCTTTGGCCAAAGCTCTGTATTATTCTATGAATGAGCTATTTTTTGGCCACATTTTGAATTGTTAGTGACAGGGAGAAGAACACCGAAGGAAATGAAGCATTTGGCAAGGTATGAAAAATGTGGCCTGTTGAAAGGCATATTCATTTTCTGGTTAGGCACCTCACCACCAACTGCCCTGGAGAACTGTATGTACCCCTGCTTTGCTGCTGCATCACAAACATGACCCATTTACACTGTGCTCAGGGTTGGAAGCCAGAGAGGCCTCATGCCTGTGGAGGAGTCATCTCAGGGGTCAGGTGTTTGATGTGTCATGTGTTGAAATGCACCCTACTCTCCTCATTATTATTATTATTTTGCCCATTAAACAGACAGAATTCATCAAAGATTAGAACTCTGCAGGAGTTTCTGGGTCTGATGATAAAATACAAATATTTCTCTTTCCAATACCTCCTGAACTCTCAGTCATATATCTATGGCTGTCATTCTCCTCTTCACAAAAATAAACCTAAGCTGTGTTAAGTTGCCCTTCCTCCCTTGTCTTTTTCAAGTCTCCTGTGTCTGAAATAGCTGCGTTTGTTGTAGCAGCACGTGGTTACCTTGTCTGTTGTGACGGATGGCCCCTTCTCCCCAAAATGGCCATTGCCCCCTGTGAGAATGCCCTCCTCAATCCTCTAATGGGGAGAGTCTCTGTGGCCTGGGGATGGGGTGTGGGGGTGGTCCAGGCTGGCTTTCTCCTGAACAGTAGGACTGGAGAAAGTTTTTAAAAGTTTTAAAACTTCTATAGATCTGTCTGTTAACCACCCAGCCCTGGCCAAGCTGTGTACCTCTTGGCTTAAGATTTTTGGGGGTGAAGACTAAATAAGAGAATATATGATCAGCCCTTTAATTAGTGGTGACTCATTGTTACAAGCCTCTTTGCCTTGGCAGGCGACTAGGTGGTTCTTGACTACGTTTATGGCCTGCTCTCTCTCACCCGCTACAACCTTCTGCCATGTCCTCATAGATGAGCTTACAGAGGAAAGTCCAGGGAGGTGGACCCATCCCATATCCTGCCTGAGTATACTTCCTGAACTAGGACCATGGACTCCTCCTATCGCCCTCCGTTCAATAAACAATGTATAAGTTTGTGCTCAGCCAGGAGGCTTCATGATGCTGTGGGAATATGAAAACAAAAAGACCTGTCAAGGCTGAGAAGATGCTGGGTCAATACAGTGCTTTCCATGTAAGTCTGAGGACCTGGGTTTGGATTCTGAGGACCCATAGAAGAAAGCTGGATGCCTTAGTGTGCACCTGGGATCTCAGAACTAGGGTAGTTAAAGGCAAGAGGATCCCTGAGGCTTTCTGAACAGCCAGCCTAGACTATTCAGTGAATTCCAGGTTTAGTGAGAGGCCATATCTCAAAAAAAAAAAAAAAAAGGTATAGAGTAATTGAAGAAGATACCCAATGTTGACCTCTGGCTTCTACATGCACATGTAAACATTCATTCCTGGACTCCAAAACATATTCCTTACTTTCATATACATAATCTCCACAGGATGTGATAGACACCACAGATCTATGTACCCTATGAGTACGAAATACCATGGGTTAGAAGGAATGTCTGAAAAGTTCTACATGAGGAAAGGTCTCTAGAAGTAGACCAGTTGTCCACATGGACAGCCAGTTTTCACCATGCCAGGAGTTAACTGAAGTTGGCCTTTGTAAGAGAAGAGAGGCACAAGATGAAGGTTGGAAGATACTACCCTAAGGAGTCCCTAGGCTGTGAGGATTTGGGAAATATCACAAAAAGAACACAAGAGAGTAGAGTAAAACAAGAGGCAGTCTGAGTGGGAAATGGCATCTGCATCAAAGGCAACTGTGAGGTAGGTTTCTGGAAAACCCAACTTTGTTCCTATTTTGGTCTGGTACAGGGTAGCAAAAGTCTAAGGTTACACAGTGGGATTTACAGGAGAGTCACTGCAGCCACAGTGATAGGGAGACATTTGGGAATAGATTGGGAGAGGCCTATTTTAAGGAAGAAGAAGACTGAATACTTGAGAAAGCCAACAACAGATGGGGAGCCAGCCTTGATCTCTCCATACATAGGTATCGGCCAGGGTCATGTGTTCTGAGAAGGGTCTTTGGCTCTAATGTTTTAGAGCTCCATAATCCTATCAACTGGTTATTCTAAAGGGATCTCAAGTTTGGGTCTGTATTTCCTAGCAGCTAAAATGAAAGGAGGAACATGCCGAGTTACATACTTTTCTTTTTGTCTGACAAAAGAATGCATACAAATCGATTTGCAAGAGCTCTGGCATTTTCCTGGAATGAAGCCTCTGCCAAAACTTCCTCTGTATGTCCCCGTAAAAAGGACACTGGGTAATGGAACGGCCCGTGGCTTCCACCTTGGTATTGCAAAAGAGCCACAGATGCTCGCTGTCCAAATAGGCAATGCTGTTTGGCATTTACAAAGAGGCAGAGGCCATGGGGGAAGATTGCAACTCAAGGCCAGCGTTCTTGTATGTGGAGTCCCTGAATGTTGAGGACAAGTACAGAAGAACCCAGCCAAAGCATTACTTCGCCCACATGGCAGAACCTCAGCAGAGTCTTCCCAGGGGATCTTCTTGCCACAGTCTATCAGTGATTGAGAATGACTAGTGTTTTATTTTAGGAAGACAATTAAATATACATACATATGGATATATGTAATGTATATGTACATATGCATGTACATGGGTTCCAGGGATTGAACTCAGGTGGCCAGACTTGTGTGGTAAGCACTTTGACCCACTGAGCTATCTTGCTGGCCACTTTTATGATTAAAACAGTTCAGTGTTATAGAAAATCTGAACTGCAGAAAAATTGTGTGTGGAGGGGTGTGGGGATGAGGACTAACTGAGGGAGAATGACACACCTAAATATGAGTGGGATTATTTCATGGGCCAGGGACCAGATAGAATAAAAGGAAAGAGAAGAGAAGGCCAGGCATCATCTGTGTCCCTCTTTCTCTGATTCCTAGCCCCTCAATGATGTCATTGGAACTTCTCTGCCGTGTTTTCCCAACACAATGGGCTGACCTCTCTGAAACTGTGGGTCAAAATAAATTTATCCTCCTTTAAATTGTTTCTGTCAATATTGTGGTCACAGTCACGTAAAAGAAACAAATAGAATGTGATTGTCTTTACATGTATACATCTGAACTTGATCATATATTCATTTTCTGTGTCTTCCTTCCCTCCCTCCCCCCTCTCTCTTTTTGTTTCGTGTGTGTGTGTGTGTGTGTGTGTGTGTGTGTGTGTGTGTGTGTGATGATCACACAACTTTATGGGAGTGTGTGTTCAGTCCTTCCATGCCAATGCTGTACTACTCCAGGCCAGCTGTTCAGAAGTTTTGGGGCAGTACTCCTGTCTCTACCTCCTCCATCTATCTTCCTGTAGGAGCGCTGCAACTACAGATGTGAGCCACAACATTTCCTTCATTCTTTGTAATATGCCTTGGGAGGATCAAACTCAGGTTTGGTAGGCTTCTTGAGCCAATGTGGGTACCTACCAAACCTTATCCATGGCCCCATCTTTTCTCAACTTAAGTTTGTTTGTTTATTTTTGTTTTTCTCAAGACAGGGTTGCACTGTGTAGCCTTGGCTGTTCTGGAACTTGCTCTGTAGACCAAGCTGGCCTCAAAGTCACAGAGATCCACCTGCCTTTGCCTCTTCAGTGCTAGGATTAAAGGAGTGTGCCACCACCACCTGACTCAAGTGTTTCATTTAATAAGATTGTCTTCTAGTTTGTCTTATAATCTAGTTTTTCAGGATCTTAATAAGCATTAAGTGAGCAAACCAAACTTCAGTTCATGCGTTTGGGAGATGTTTGAGACAACAGTGACTTTGCTTTTTGTTTAGGGCTTGTTATAGACCTAAGATTCTAACATGATCACATATTTCTAACAAATGGGTGGGGCTCTCATTATATTGGATCAGAGCCCACGCAAGCGACTTCATTCTAACTCAGTTACCTCCCCAAGATCCTATCTCTAAATGTAGTATTTCAACCATCAACTCTAGAGGAACACAGTTCCCCTCCTTCTAATCCATGCTGTTCTTCCAAGAACATACTTGTGAGCCATGATGGAATGACTCTCATTTCCAGTTGGGTGCCAAATTTTCCAAATACGGTAGAGTAGACCTAGTATGGACTAACTGGGCTACCTGAGGTAAACCACTTTTCTCTCATTGACCTACAATGTCATATGTCAAGTTTCAAAATATACAAGGTCTAAGTTGTCTGACCTGAAAGTTTGTCACTCTGGACCAATTCTCAAAAGGAAGACTCTCTTATGGCTTGACTTGGGTATCCACTAGTCCCCAAGTTCATTTTCCGCAGTCCTAGCCCCACCTCTTCAGAATGTGACCTTGTTTGAAAGCGGAATTGTTGCAGTGTGATTAGTTCAGATGAGTTGATCTTGGAGTAGAGTGGGTTCCCAGTCTCATGGGCTGGTTATCTTAATAAAGGAGGGAATTTAGATGCAGATGGACAGAGTATGCCATGTAGGTACGAAGGCAACCACCCACATGCCAAGGAGGGATGCTCACACTGGCCCTTCCTCCTAACCCTCAGATGGAGCAAGTCTGTTGATGCTGAGGAAGACTTTGGACTTTCAGCTCCCAGAACTGTTAGGAAGGATGTTTCTGGTTTTGTTTTGTTTTTATGTTTTGTTTTTCTGTGAGGGGTTTTCATGCATCCTAGGTTGGCTTTGAACATGCTCTATAACTGAGAGTGTCCCTGAATATCTATCTGATCCTCCTGCCTATAGCACCTGAAGGCAGGCCTGGCAGGTGTGTACCACTGCATCTGGTTTATAAGGTGTTGGTCATTAAGCCCAGAGTGTCAGGCATACCAGGCAAGCATTTTACCAATGCTGAACTACAGTGCAGCCTATAAAACTTACTGTCATGAAATTACCCCGTTTTGGGGACTTTGAGTAAAAGCAGGCTTCAGCACTTCCACTCTACCTTTTCATTTAAATATTTAAGATTAGATTTATTTTACTTTTGTTTATGTGTACTCAGTGTATCTGCCATGTGTGTACAGTTGCCTTTGGTGGTCAAAATAGGATGTGGGATCCTCTGCAGCTGGAGTTATGGCTCATTGTCAGCTGCTTCACACGAGTGCTGGAAACTGAACTTGGATCCTCTGCAAGAGAAGCACATTCTCTCAAACAGTGATCTATCTCTCCAGGCCCCAAAATTTATTTTATAATTCTGTATGTGTGTGTCTGTCTGTCTGTCTGTATGGTGTAGATGTTCTTGAGAGTAGGTGCCTATGGAGGGCAAAAGAAGGTATCCAGTATTTTGGAGGTGGAGTTGTAGGCAATTATAAGCCACCTTTAGTGGCTTTAAGACTTTAGTGTGGGTACTGGGAACCAAACTTGGATATGTATTGGGTACTAAACCCAAGTTCTTTGGAAGAGCAGTATGTGCTTTTAACTGCTGATCCATCTCTCCAGTCCCTGCTTTTTCATTTTTGATCCCCCATCCCCATCTCTTCTTTTGCAAATCTATAAGAGCCTAGTTCAGTGAGTTAGCACAGGTGCTAATAGTCTGGGCTGATGCTGCTTGTGAGCACAGCCAACTGTGTTCTTCTGGCTCACAGTTAAAAAGCTCAGAACAGTGAAGCTGGATATGTTGGCCTTTGCCTGTAATCCAGGCAAATGCAAGACAATCACAAGTTTGAAGGTTTGGACTACATGGTGAGCTGCAGGCCAGCTTAGGCTGTACAACTCTGTCTTTCACAAAACAGGGCAGAGGAGATGGCTTGTCAGATACAGGTACTTGCTGCCAAGCCTGTTGACCTGACTTTGATCATTGAATCCCACATGGTGGAAGGAGAGATCCAGCTCCCACAAGCTGTCCTCTAACCATGGATGTGATTTTCCTGCGTTTGCCTCCTTAGGGCTGTGATTACAGGCAAGAGCCACCATGTCCAACTTCACTGTTCTGAACTCTTTTTTTAAGTGTAAGCTAGAAGAACACACACACACACACACACACACACACACACACACACACACACAAGCAAAAAGCCTTCCTCCCAAAACAAACTTCCCAAAGGCAAAGACAAAGGAAAAAAAAAGCAATAGATAAGTAAATAAAATAAAACAAAATAGTGTGGTGGACATAGTATCCAATCATCCACAGATGATCTGTGCGGTTTTGACAGGCTATGGACCTCTCTGGCCTTCAGTTTCCTGAGCTATATGAAACAAGACTGTGGCTTGGAATCTTCCAGCAATTCTGTTTATAACAGCATTTTTTAGGTTACCAGGAATAAAAATATTCTGCTTCCTCCCACTTCCAGCAAACTTGGGTGGCAAAGATGACTTCAATTCTCCCAATTATGAGAGCTGCTGGTCTCATCCTTAAGATGGCTTTGATTGCTTTTTTGTCGTGTTCCCCCATGTCCAACGTGTGTGCGTGTGTGTGTGTGTGTGTGTGTGTGTGTGTGTGTGTGTGTGTGTAGCCAGAGTCACTTGGAATGGTTGAGTCTAGACAGACCTTGGTGAGATCTGAACTTCCTATCTGGAGACAGAACCACAGCACATGAAGCTGCCACAGTTCTGGACTTGGTATCTGGCCTTCATGAAGCCATAACAAACTGAGTCAATGGCCGTTTGCTCAGAACAACAACTTCTACAGAACCTACAGTGGCTAAGTGGTTATCAGGTTCGAAAGGCTGACAGTTAGCATTCTCTGCATCCTGCCTCTCTGTCAAGGACAGTGTCAGTCATGTGTGTTAATTTTCAGGGTCTCATGATATAGCCCTGGCTGTCCTGGAACTCACTCTGTAGACCAGGAAGGTCACAAACTCACAGAGACTCACCTGCCTCTGCCTCCTGAGTGCAGGAGTTAAAGGTGTGCGCTACCACACCTGGCAACATGTGTTGAATTTAAAGCTCATATCTACCCTGTAAGGTAAATAGCATGATGATCATTTTCAGATTTGACTCAGAGAGGCTTGGCAACTTTACCAAGGTCACACAGCCAGGAAGTCTAAGTCAAATGTAGGCTTTCTGATTACTAGACTAACATTCCTGCCAGAGTCTCTGTTTTGGCTTATTTATTTATTTTGTCTCCATGTCACCAAGGTGATTTCAGAGATTGCTTTACCTTGAGTTCCTAGTCCTCTGAACTTTAGATAGCCCTTACACAAAGGAGCAGGGCCTCCTGTGTTCAAATGCCAGATCACCTGTGAGGACAGAACAGTTGTCTTAGTGGCTGGGCAAAGGGCTTACTGTCACAAGTGGGCTCAGAGCATTAAGAGACAAATGTGGACACATTAAAAGTTTAAAGAGTTTATGAGAACCTTCAGTAATCTGCACACAGGGCAGCGCCCAGCTGCAGGTGCTCCACCCAAGGGTGTGGGCAAAACTTTTATAAGGTATTTGCAAAAGCAAGCCAAAGAAATGATTTGATTGGTTCAACTGAGTAGTGGAGGTTGGCTGGTGCTCTCTGGTTGGTGGAGCTTAAGAAACATTTTATCCTTTGCTTGGAGCCCGGTTTCTGTTTGTTTCCATAGGAACAAGGCCCTGAGGTCACCTCAGCCTGATGACCTCCCATCTAAGATTTTTAACAAGAGGGCGAATGGCTGCGCTCCAGCATTGACTGCTATGCTGAGCATCTGGCTTGCTGTTTTATTCTCTGAATGCTTTCTGCTCGGCCTTCTTAGGAGGAATCTTAGTGGACATACTTGCTTCTCAAGCCACTGGAGGGCTGTTTGCTTTCAGGGTTTACCTTAGCTGTAGATAGCTTGCTAGTCCAAGGTCATGATGTTTTGGGTGACCTGCACCAGTGCACAAGGTAAAACAGTGTGGCCAGCTGGCTGGACAATGTGAAGGTCATCTTAGCTCCTGGTCACGTGTTGTGGAGTTTCACCTTCTCTGTGTGCTCTGTCCTGCTCCCACCATGCTCCTCCCAGGGCAGTTCCCTGGCCCTGATAAGCACCCTGGTTGTGAACATACATTAGGAATTCTCCTCTCCGCCTCCTCCAGCACACTGTCCTTTAGAGCCTGAAAAAGGGGACTTGCACCTCTAGGCTCCCTCATCTCCAAGCCACTCCAGTCTTGACATGACTCTGGCTTCTGAGTGTGCTGCCATCTTGCCTGTGACTTCTGAATCACAACCTTGGGGGCCTCATGAGGATGGGTGACTGGTGTTGATAGATAGCTAATGATTTGGGACAATCCCAAGACCCTGAGACCTTCTCATTGATGATGCAGACTGCCCATCAAACAGCTCTCAGGACTTAAGGAAGCATTGGAAGTTCGTTAATCTAAAGACCACACCACATAGGCAGTGCGAGTTCATAACTCCTCCGGCTTTCCAAGGGTTGCTCGCACCTGAAGGGAGTAGAGGGAGCCTTGTGTGAATGGGTATTGTTGACATGGCCTAGGGAATTGAGCTAATTAGAGTGGCAGAGAATGAAGAAATAAAAGGCACACATATAGAAAAGTTGGGATTGGGTGGGCTCATGGCCTCTGATGGAGACATGATCAGTAGCCTGGAAAGTGAGGAACCTCAGCACATTGAATTGAAGAAGTGGGGCTATGGTGTGCAGCTGAATGTGGAAGTAGGCTTAGCTAACCTCATTCTATGTATGTGTTTGTTGGGGGGGTATCTTTGTAGGAGGGCTGTAGTCAGGTTGTAATCATCCAAGAGGAGGGAGCTGTGGTTGCTAGCTTTTGTACACACTGTCAGTATCCATATAGGACCAGGGGAGAGCTTTGCCATTTCCACGGATCTAAGACACTGAGATCCCTGGCATGGCCATGCCCATGTGAACAATACACATTCACTTGGGACATCATCTGCTCCCCACATGTATCCCAAGGGGTGTAAGCTTATCTGACATCAAAGAAAGCTCAGAATGAACTAGATGTTGTTGTTGGGGTTCTCGAAAACTAGTCTTGTCTGCTTTAGTACAGTGCTTCTGCTGATGAGATCTGAGATGAGGGAAGGTCCCATTGATGTCACTCAGCGGTGGGGAGTGGCTATCTAAATTACAGTTCTTCAAGGGAACGCAGCATTTTTCCTGCCCTTACTCTGCCTCTATGCTAAAAGGAAGTACATCAGTTAGGACTCTAATGGGTCTCTGTCCTCTTATGTATTTATTTACTTAATACCTGGTTTCATGTAGCCCAGGCTGGCTTTGAACTCACTATGTAGCCAAGGATGACCTTGAATTCATGATCTTGTTTCTTTCACTTCCCAAGTGCTGGAATTATAGGTCCGAAGCTCCTCTCCTGACTGATGTGATGCTGGGGATCAAAACCAGGGTTTGTGGGCTACTTAAGCATTCTACCAATTGATCGCTATGCTTACTTACTCTGTCCTGGAATTCTGCATCAGTGTACCAGTTAGCAAATGTGTGTGTGCTCAAGTCTTATTCTGTCGCCATGGCAACCATGACCAAAAGCAACCTGGGGAGGAAAGGGTTATTTCATTTTAAAACTCCAGGTCACAGTCCATCACTGAAGGAAAAAAGTTAGGTCAGAATCTCCGGCAGAACCTTGAAGCAGAAATCATGCAGAAATGCTGCTTACTGGCTCATTCACTCACAGGCTCATGCTTAGCTAGATAGCTTTAAATATATATATATATAAATATATATTATATATATAATTTTTAAGCAGTCTAGGATCACCTGCTCATAAGAATAGTTCTGCCTGGACCCTTCTACATCAATTAATAATCAAGAAAATTCCCTATAAACATGCCCATGGGCTAGCTTCAAACTCACAGAGGTCTTCCTGTCTCTGCCTCTAGATTGCAGGGACTAAGGGTATGCTGGAACTAAAGATGATGCATACACACACACATGCACACATGCAGGCATGCACGCGCATATATATATGTATATATATACATATATATGGTCAACCATATGTTATCTCTTAACTGTATAAATCTGTGCAGAGATAGTATCATAAGAAATTTATAAGCTGGGTGTGGTAGCCCATTCCTTTAATCTCAGCACTCAGGAGGCAGAGGCAGGTAGAGCTCTGTGAGTTCGAGGTCAGCCTACTCTATAAAGTGAGTCCAAGACAGCCAGAGCAGTTACACAGAGAAACCCTGTCTCAAAATAAAAAAAAAAGAAAAGAAAATTATATATCAGAAAAGTGACACTTTGGAAGTTGACTCACCCAAAGCCACACTGCTAGGATGTATCAGAATTTAAGATTGGATTCTAAGTATCAGGTTAGTCTTAAAGCTGCTTGTCTTTCTAGGGTGGTGCCTTACTTTCTAAGCAACATAGATGCCAGGACAAAGCCATAATAATTCATATATTTATTGCATAATTTGGGAAGGGTATGAGAGGCTCATAATGGCCATGTCACTCAGGAACACAGCAGAGCATCTGCTAATCTTCCGGCAGTCCAGACTGTAGTCTAAACTGATAATCAGCAGTTGATGGGTTGGGAGACCTCACTGGACAAATTCACGCCTCCCTTATTGTACTTACTCACTGCCCAGCCTCTTCAGTGAACTTGAGGTTTAGGGTACAAACCACGGAGGGTGTGGGGATGGAGCAGGTGTAGAAGTTTTGCTTTGGAGTCTCTTGTTGAGATGTGGAGACGAAGGTATCCCAGTCAGGCCAGGGAGACCACACCGTGAAGATCACGGATGTATTGGAAGAAGAATGCCGAGAGCCTGGAGAGACAGTTCCATGGTCAGAGCACTGGCCGCTCTTCTGGAGGTCCCATGTTTGATTCCCAGCACCTACATGGTGGCTCACAACTTTCTGTAACTCCATTTTCAGGGGGTCCTGTACCCTCTTTTGGCATCTGTGGGTACAGACTAGGCAAACATGTGGTGTACAGACATAAATGCAGGCAGAAAATTCATACACATAAAATTAAATTTTAAGAAGAGGAAGAGGAAGAAGAGAAGGAAGGAGAAGAGGAAGAAGAACATTGAATCTTCAGCTCCAGTGCTTGGTTTCTAGCCCTTACCAGCTCTGGACCAGCAAGACTCAGGAAGACCCACTTGGTTCTTGATTCCCAGCCTCCTTGCTTTTTTGGATGGCTTCATAAAATTTGATTTGCTCCCCTCTGCATTTGAGCAATAATGGTAATTGCTGTGTGATAGTCATAGGTACTTCACAATAACAGTGCTTTATCTTGGCTCACACATACCCAAGTTCGTGTTGACATTTTTCATAATCCTACTCAACTGCTTCTATTATTGGGCCCATTTTATAGATGAGAAACCAAATAATGAAATAATGTGTTCCGAACAGTCTTTCTGATCTCAGAGTCCAGACAAAACACTTCCCATCTATCCCAGTAGCAGGTATCTTTATTGACACGTGGTCTTTGTGGTGGAGTAGCTGAGATGGGGGAGGGATCTTTTGAGCCCAGCTGCTTCTACCTTCCCACTGTTGCCAAGGAAACCACCACTCCTGTATAGTTGCCATGGAAATGATCCAATATCTCTCTCTCTCTCTCTCTCTCCTCTGTTTCTCTCTCCTTCTCACCTTCACCATGGAGACAGCCAACCTGGAATCCTAGTCCCTGAGTGGGAGGAGGTGGAGCCTCCAGGCCCTGGTGCTGGAAATTCCCACCGAGCAGAGGAATGCAGCAGTGTTCTAGGGGGGTGGGGGAAGCAGTGTGAGGGGGGTAGGGAGGGAGAGGATGCTTCACAGAAGTGCATTGTCAAAGGCATGATGTCCCCGGGAGTGCAGGTTGGAATTATTTTCAGAATTCATTCCTAAAGTTGGTGGTTGTCTATACCAAGAGAAATCCCCAGATGCCTGTGTGTCACAAATGCTGAAGGTACACCAGGCAGGTCTTCTCTTTTATCTAACACTGTGTCCATCTGGCCAGGATGAAAATAGGCTATTAGTCCTCTCCCCTCCCCATTAATTGTCTCACACTTTGAATGGGCTGCATTAGTGGCTCTCGGGCCTCCAGATGTCCAGCTACTGAAGTTTGTGAAGAAAACATTAGATTCGATCTATCTCTTAGACAGCTCTTCATGTAGCCCAAGCTGGCCTTGAACTCACTCTGTAGCCACCGATGACCTTGAACGTCTGACCCTCTGGCCTTTATTTTCTGATTGCAAGGATCACAGTGTGTGCCACCACGCCTGGTTTTTGATGGAATCCAGAACCTCACACATACAAGGCAAGCACTCTAACTACATCTCCAGCCCCCAGACACGAATCTAAGACTGCCTTTAGTCTACCACAGCAGAATGCTGGGACAGTTAAGGGAATGCCTGATGAAGTCACCCTGGCTGGGTTCAAGTCCTGACTCAGGACAGGATGCTATGGGGACAGGCGCAAACTGTCTCTCCCTGAGCCAGCTCCCTCAGAAGCAAAATTGGATTAATAGTAGATGCCTATCTCTTAAGGCTCTTACAGTGACTAAATGAGATATACTACAGAGTGTCCACATAGCACACGGCATTACCCAGCAACTGCTGGCCAGTACCATCATGGTCTCCATCATTTCACAAAAGAGATTTTAACATCAGTGAAACAATATACAACCTCAGCCAAGATGGCAACTCTCAAACTGTGTCCACTTAACTTCTGGGAAAAGCTACTTTAATATCCTCATTGACATGCTTTTTAAAGGATTTTAAAAATTTAACATATATATGTGTGTATTTAATTATTTTTATTTTATGTGTATGGGTGTTTTGCCTCCATATATGTCTGTACACCTTGTGCATGCCATGGGTGTTAAAAGAGGGCATCGGCCAAACAGGTTTACTACGTCCCAAATCAGCAGGAAGTCATTTTAAGAGAACAACGTCCCATCCCCAGAAGGTGGGGAGGGTGTTCCCCCCACTTTGGTTATTTGATAGATAATAGAAATTTTTGTTATTTAGGGGAAAAGACTACAAGCTGTTAAATGGTCTTGTTAAATGGGTTTTGGAGGTTAGACCCAGGGACTTCTCTCTTTTTCTTTTCTGTATCCTCCTTTCTCTCCTATATAGGAGTGAACAGACTTGAGAAAAATGGGACATAGACATAGTATAGGAAAGATCAAGAAAAAGGACAGATTATTGAATATAGCCTTATACCTTTGTATACTGATACAAAATTAATATTAAATTTGGCTAAATTGGTATTGATCATTGTATATTAATGCAAAATTAAGATTGTATAGGGCTACATCGGTATTGATCTTTGTATATTGATACAAAATTAAGATTATATTTGGCCACAATGGTATTGACCCTTGTATATTAATGTAAAATTAAGATTGTATTGAGCTGATCTTTGTATATTGATACAAAATTAAGATTATATTTGGCCACATTGGTATTGATCTTTGTATATTGATACAAAATTAAGGGTAACGCTTCTTAAAGGTATTGTTCGTAGTAATACTTAAAAATGAAATGTCAAGTTTTGACATCTCGCTACCTACTGACATAAACTGTTTAGGATAATTAAGAAATGGAAACTAATACTCATGAAAACGTGTCATTTTGTTAGTTACTATGACAGTCTATCACAGTTATTTTCTAAGTTACTCAGAAATCAAGTTGCTAAGAGACAAGCAATATTTGCTTATCTAAATACAAGAGATAGATAGGGCATCTTCAAAAACCTCAAGAGAGGGCTGGAGAGATGGCTCAGAGGTTAAGAGCACTGACTGTTCTTTCAGAGGTCATGAGTTCAGTTCCCAGCAACCACATGGTGGCTCACAACCATCTATAATATGATCTGGTGCCCTCTTCTGGCCTACAGGCATAATTGCAGACAGAATACATAATAAATCTTAAAAAAAGAAAAAAAAAAACCTCAAGAGATCTGCAGAATATGGCATTCAAAGATGTTTTCTTAACTTAAGATTTTTTGATATCGAGACATGTCAGCTCCTGACAGCACCCCCTATTCTACTCCAAGTAGAAGATGAGCATCGAAGAATCTCCAGTGGGAGATGATTGAATTGGTGGTAAGCCGTTCTCTTGGCAAGAAAAACCCCTTGCTTCAACTGTAGACAAACTTCTGTCCAAAAAGGACAAAACTTGGAAGCAGATAAGTCGACAGCCTAGCTCTGCCAAGACAGGGTAGGTAAGTCCTTCATAATTCCTGCTCTACAATCAATGTCTGTCAGAGAAATGGAGCCAAATGGCTGAAGATTGATGCTGTAATGTATGGAGAGAAAATGGGAACTGTCCAGGCAGCCACTGGTATGTCATTTTTTAGTTTTGGAAGCTGCAGGCCCTGCACTTCCTATATAATCAGATATATTTATCCCTCTCAGGTCTCTGAGGTGGTTGAAGAATAGATAGCTAGAGTCTCATAGTTAAATTTTGAGTTGTTTAGGAATCAAGAGGGTGTTCTGGATCTAAGAAGATATTTTTAAAATTATGAGGCAAGTTAGTATGAAAGCTGAGTTAGATATAGAACTTTAAACACATGGAGATAGTTAGATAGTAGAATGTTAAAGTCAGGTGCCAAATACATATGGACTGGACATTGGTAATGTGTGCTAAGCCATATAACTCTTATAATTGTGGCCTATTTATTTCTGTTGTTTTGTATTGCATTTATAGTTATAAGAAAAAGAACCATTTTTTGGGCTGAAAGGGAGAGCTGTTGGGGGGAAAAAAGAAATACCTTAAACTAAAAAAAAAAAAAAAAAAGAAGGGAAGAGGATGGGGGGGTTGAGGGGGAGGAGGGTGGAAGGGTGGGACTGGAGGGGGGAGTAGGGAGGGGATTGTGATTGAGATGGAACTTGAAGAAATAAAAAATAAATTATTAAAAAAAAACATAAAACTATAGCTCTTCCAGGAGAAAATATTACTTGTAAAAGGAAATACTTCTTAATACATCAAAAGCAGTATTTTTTCCTTTAGGAAAAGCCTATGTAAGTTGGAATATGTTAAAATTAAGTACTGTGCTAGCAAGAGATATACTTTTTCAAAAATTAAAGATATTTGTACTGAAAAAAAAAAGAGGGCATCAGATCTCCTGGAACCGGAGTTAAAGATGAACCCCCAAATGATTCTGAGAATCAAACCTTGGTCCGTGGAAGAGCAAAAAGCACCCTTCACTATTGAATCACCTCTCCAGTCCCTTATTATATTTTAAGTGTGTGTGTATATATATATGTGGGTAAGAAGAGGGCCATCAGGTCCCTGGAGCTGGAGGTACAGGTGATTGTGGGCCACCTGATGTGGATGTTAGGAACTGAACTCAGGTCCTCTTCAAGACCAGTGTGTGTACTTATCACGGAGCCATCTCTCTGGCACCTTGTCCATTTTTCCATTTTCATTGTCCTTGTCAATGCTTCATCAGAGTCACCCCTTTACAAGTTACACCCTCCAGTGACATTTAGGTCCTCTTTGCTCTCAGAGGCAACGCTTTTCTGATTTTACTTTATTACTTTCAAAATAAATTTTGTTTGTTGTACTGGGGATTGAATCTGTAGGCTTACACAGGATAGGCGATGTTTCATGATTCTCAAGAGCCCTGATTAACAAAAGGAGTGTCCACAGGCCCAAGGCCAAAGATGAGTGGTCAGTCAAGCCCATTGGCGGCAATCCTGAGCCTGGGTGTGGCCTTGGTTTTGCACAGCCAGGCCATTTCTTTGCAAAGCTAGGCTGTTTCAGGGGCCCAAAAGGACAGACATGAAATTCTTCCTCCATTGGTCTTTGCCCCTCTTGATCATGTGGACACCACACCAGTGTTTCACTGGGGTCCTTGTCTGGGATGCAGAACCTCTGGCTCCACCTGTCTCGTGCTCCTGAAGAAGCTGGCTGTTTGAGTCACTCGGTTCTGGTTTCTGTATCCCTACCCCCACCTCCCTGGGTGGGCTGTGGTAGAGTTAGATGTTACAGCATCCTCTTGGCAGAGGCTCGCTCATCCAGGGCTCTTTCTTGCAAGATCCCTTCAGGCTTTCCCTATGGGAACTTGTAGAGGAGGAGTAAACACACAGACCAGCAGTCTTGACGCCTGGAGATACCAGAATCTAGCAGAAAGCCACCCAGACTTAGAGTGAGTAAGCAACTTCATCCCAGCCCTTGAGTTTTCTGTGAGCCAGGGGCAATCCGCTCTGCCTTCCAAATTGCACTAGCTTTTCAGGAGTGAATCCAGGTTTAGTGAGGCCTGCCGGTTAGTCACTATGGAGGGCGCTTTAAGAGAAAGAGGAGATACATTTGTAATATCACATTAAAGGGATTTGGTTGGGGAAGGGTGCTGGGCCCAAGCATGCTAGGCAAGTACTCTACCACAAGGCTACACCCCAATCCTGAAAGGAGTATTTACTTTGGGGACGTCAACAACAAATTGCAGAAAATCTGTGGATCAATGAGATGGCTTAGCAGGAGCCAGGCTGAGGACCTGAGTTCAACCCCTGGAACCCACAGAAAGTGAGGTGTGGTAGCTCATATCTGGAACCCCTGCACTCCTAGTGTGAGGTGGGAGGAAGTGGCAGGAGAGTCTCCTAGAAGTTTTCAGGTCAGCTAGCCTGGCCCAGTACTCAGAGAGGCAGAAAGAGTGTGAGAGATCTTCCCTCAGAAACAAGGTGGGGGGTGAGAACTGCCTCCAGAAGATGGCTCTCTGACCTCCCCACATACACCACGGTGCACATATGCGCTCATCTGGTTTCTCTCACACAATAGTAAATACAAAAAGATAACAAATCCAAAAGAAACGGCTGTGTTTATGACCATCTTACATGATTATTTTAAAAAATAATTTTTAGATGATGATAATTATTATTGTTATTATTGAGACAAGATGCCACTAAATAACTCTGACTGGTCTGGAATTTGCTGTATGTAACAGCCTCAGACTCACAGAGATTCCTTCTGTTACTGCCTCCTGAGTGTTGCGATTAAAGGTGTATGCCAATATCAGGCTATTATTTTATTTATTTATTTAGGTTTTTTTTTGAGAAGGGTTTCTCTGTGTAGTTCTGACTGTTCTAGAACTCACTCTGTAGACCCAGATGACCTCAAACTCAGAGATCTGTGTACCTCTGCCTCCCAAGTGCTCGGATTAAAGGCTTGTGCTACTATATCCAGCTATTATTTTTATGTGTGTAGGTGTGTGTGTGTGTGTGTGTGTGTGTGTGTGTGTATTCGTGTGCATGTGTGCATGTGCTCGCTTGTGTTTTGATGCCTACAGAGGCCAGAAGAAGACATTAGATCCCCTGGAGCTAGTGCTCCAGGCAGCTGTGAACTACTGTATGTGGTTGCTGGGAATTGAACCTGAGTCTTCTGAAAATGTAGCTAGTGCATTTAACCACTGAGCCATCTCTCCAGCACCCTCACTTTTGCTTACATTATTGGACAAATGCTTACATCTGACAGCCTCTTCATATGACAATGATGAGGTAAAATTTAAGTAGATTATTAACTTAATTCAATCTCTTAGTATGGCTGGTGAACTTTTTTTTGTTATCAATAATTTTGCAGTTTGGGCTTGTCTGCTTGTTTATTTACATAGAGACAGGGTCTCACATACACAGGTTTAACCTTGAATTTCTGATCCTCTACCTTACACCTCATAAGTGGTGAGATTATAGGCATATACCACTCTGCTCAGTTTATAAGGTCCTAGGAACTGAATCCAGTATTTCATGCATGCTAGGCAAGAACTCCACTAACTGAGCTACATCCCAGACCTAGGAGGTTATTTGTTTCTTTTTGTTTTTGAGATAGGATCTTGCTATATAGCCTTGGCTGGCTTGGAAAGTTGGGGGCTTTTGTTTGTTTGTTTTCCATTTGATGGTGCTGGAGATGGGACCCAGGGACCTGCAGATGTCAGGCACTCTGCCATCGAGCTACGTAGTCTACCCCTCACCCCAGCCCTGAGAGTTTTGACTATGTGTGTGAGAAACACATTTCCTGCTCATATTTCAATTTGTCTTCATTATTGGAAGAATTTTCCGGGAGCAAGTGACTTGCTGCTTCACTTTAGACTCCACTTTGGTCATTTCACTGTGACATTTAAGTCCTACACTAGGTTGGTCTCAGGAAGATCTGGAGAAGCCCTTCCCTCTGCAGGATGGCCAGTGATAACGTAACTGAGGAGATTTTGACACCAGTCACTAGATCCCACTTGACCCAAATGAAATTAATCCTGAGGCTGACTCCTAACCTTTTTGGATGTTTAAATATTTAAAATAAATACTTGAAAATTATCAGTCAAGTGAAGACACTGTTACATAATGTTCCATCCACCTACCTTGACACCCTGAAAGGCCAGATTCAAATTTAGAATTCTCAGAATCCTCAGAATTTCCTGTGAGGATGTGTCAAATGAGAAAGCTGGCTTCTCACTGCCACTGAGACTCACTTTCTCCTAGAACAGACATCATGTTTGTGCCTACAAGAGGCCTCATATACTCTGGGTGTGAGATCTAATTACATTTGCCCTGCAAGTAGATCTCTGGCCCATGGTCGAGTCAAGAAGCCGTTTGCACACCAGAATGTGGGCTAGTCTCTGGGACAACGTTGAGCAATGGCCCCCATGCAACCTGTTAACCGCTGGGCCTATCGATGTCATTGCTACGGAATCCCAGGTCACGTGGAGCGCGGCATCGTGTCATGGCCTCTGAGAAGCAGCTTCTGAAGCAGAGTGAGGCTGGCTCAGTGGGGAGGAATATTTGTGAAGGGTCAAGAGGTCACAAAAAGTCTCCAGACTCACAAGCTGGTGTGACACCTGCCAAGGGTGGAAAGCAGAGAGCAGAAATGGATGTGGCAGCTCTCCGTTGCATGCAGGTTCTGTGAACTAACTCATGGCCAGCCCAGAAAGCAGTTGCAGAGCACAGACTGCCTGTCTGAAGAGTCCTGAAGGGTCAGAAATGTCTCTAGGGCTCTGTCACTGCAGTACCTCTTGGGACATTGCTGCAGGGAATGACTCATTCTCACGACTGTGCTCCTTGTTGCAGAAGGGCAAGCTCTTCCTAGGGGAGATCTGAACAGTCCATAAAGGTGGCATGAGCTTTGTGAGTGGGAGTGATGTGGTTAACCCATCTGGAGCTTCTGCCTGGGCAGCCATCTGTTTGTGTGTTTGTGATGCCAGTTTCCAGGCTTATGCCGCAGTGGGGGAGCTGTGTTACCTACTTGGTTATTTAATAGCATGATTAATGCTTCTTAGTTATTAACAGACTGCAAAGACCTAGGTTCTCTGTACCAATTTGCATATACTCCAGCTATGAATATGTCCTTTTCTCAGACCTGTTGTCTTCATCCTTCTACCTTCTAGGCTGGCCAGCCTGCCAGGATATAAAGCAATTGTCTCCAGTCTCAGTTTGCATCCATAAGCAAAGCCAACCTATTTGCAAATCAAATTCAGGCCCTTCCTCATCCTTCAGCCAGCCTTCTGGGACTCCCACTCTCTCCTGCCTAATGGATGGCTATAGTCAGCCATACCACTTCTGGTTATACATCCAGATGACTCCTCATCGAATAACAAGGAAGGTTCCTCATCTATGTTCATATCAGCCTTATTTGTAATAGCTAGAAACTGGAAACAACCCAGATGTTCCTCAACTGAAGAATGGATTAAAAAACTGTGGTACATCTACACAATGGAATACCACTCAGCTATCAGGAACAACGAAATCATGCAATTTGCAGCCAAATGGATGGAACTAGAGAAGCTCATCCTGAGTGAGCTAACCCAGACTCAGAAGGATGCACATGGCATCTATTCACTTATAGTAGGATTTTAGCTATATAGTAGAGGATATCTATACTACAACCAACGCACCAAAGGGAACATGGACATAGACTTTTGTTGTTGTTGTTTTTTGTTTTTGTTTTTGTTTTTCTCTCCCTGTCAATGAGACACTTTTCCCTGGTGGTGCTGCCTTGTAGGCCCCCAGTGTATGAGGAGGCTCTTGGCCCTCATATGACTGCTGAACCGGAGCAGGGGACTGTTATGTAGGGACACTCCACTCCAGAGGAGTGGGATGGAAGGGTTAGGGGGTAGAGGGTGGGAGGGCGGGACTGGGAAGGGTTGAAAGAGGACACTATGATGGAGATATAACCTGAAGCAATAAACAAACAAATAAAAAAGAAAATAGAAAAAAAGAAAAAAGAACGATGCATTGAGGGAGACGTGCTGATACAACTGTGGGCATGTCATGTCATTAGTTGCTTTTATCATTGTGGTAATAAAGTACCCAAGAAAAGCAACTTCAGGAAGGAAGTGTTTATTTTGGCTTACAATTTGAGGCTGTAGTCCATCATGCTGGGGAAAGCAGCTGGCCACATGGCACCTACAGTCAGGAAGCAGAGAGACATGAACATCTTCTTTTTATTCAGTCTGGGACCCTTGCACGTGAGATGCTTCTGCCTGTATTGAAGGTAGGTCTTCTCACTACAGTTAACCCAGTCTCAAAACTTCTTCATGCCCTTGCCTAGAGGATTGTATCCTAGGTGACTCTAGATCCATTCAAGCTGACAATATTAAGTATCACATATAGGTTTTTGGATGCCTGTTCAAACAACCTTGCTGACTCATCTCTTTCAGCCCAGGCTTGACTTTGTACCTTTCTATCACCTGACACATACTCGGATCACAGGACATTCCATGGGTAGCTCTTCCCTTCCTACCGGGGCCCAATAACACACCAAGAGCTATCTGGCAAAAGGAATGCATTCTCTCTAGCACTATCACCCCCACACCACAGGGTTGGCTCATGTGCATGGTCCAAGCAGGAGGGCTGCACCACAGCCTAAATCTGCTACAAACCCTGTCCTGCTCTGGACCACTCAAAGTTAGCAGCATTCCATGTCACCTTGAGTCATATTCCTAGCTGTGGGGCAGGAGGCCTGTTGAGTATCATGATTTCTTTGCAATGGGAGTGATAACATGGGGCGATTTTGTTTTTCTTTGGAGCAGCACCCCAGTATGCTCCTGGCCACTGCCCCCAGTGGAGCTTTATTGATATACTTGTTTCTAAATCTTCCAGAGCACATGTATATTATCAAGTCCTCCACAGACTACCTACCCTCTTCTTATCTTGCTAAATCAGAACAATGTGTCAGTGCAATGGATCATGGATATGTTGGGGCACACACCTGTAATCCCAGCACTTGGGAGGGTGAGCAGGACTGTCTGTGTTTGAGGGCAGCCAGGAGTATGTAGGGAATTCCAGGCCACCCAGGGCTGCATAATGAGAGACCCTGTCTCAAAAGAGAAACAACAAATGGAATGGGTCCATATGATCCTCTGTGGTCCCTCTGATCCAGATTTCCCCACTCTGTATCATGACAGAAAGTAAGTGAGCCAAAGAGCGCCAAGGCAAAACTGTAAATGTGTATTATTGTCTACTCCATGTGAATCCAAAATGTTTCTGATCCTTTCTGATTGGCATGAAAAAGAATGCACTCATTAAATCAAAGACCACATGCCTGAACAGTGATATCACCCCTTGCAAAGTCACTATGGGGCCATATTTGGATGAGTTTGTGGATGTCTACAGTCTTTCTCCAGGTTCCTTCTGGCTTCTGCAGGGCCCAGATCAGAATGGAGATACAATAAATCACCCTTGAGTTACTTAAGGGCACAAATGGAACATTCTTACCTCATGCCTGGGATGAATGCTGCTTTTATTTCATACTCCCTTGGCTGAGGCTCAGGAGGAGACTGGATCAAAGGCTTTCTTGGCTTTTTTCTACTCTGATGGTTTTACCACACAGGCCGTCAACCTATGTAGGAGTTTCTTCAAGGTCAGCCACATCACTTGGAACCTCTCTTCTTCTCCACCCTCTTTGCTTTTATGAAAGCCTGAGTTGCCCTGCTCCTGTGTGTCCTCGACCACATACACCTCCACCATTACACACACCATTACCACCAACATTACATTATGAGCAATAGGCAAATGAGTTCCCTGGAGGATTGAAAGAGAATAGAGTGTTGAGCGGTCATATAGTAAGGCAGGTTATCATGACCTTGACACAGAGGCAAGAATCTAGATGAGAACAAAGATACTTTGAAAGATGCTGCTGTTGCCAGGCGTTGTGGCGCACACCTTTCATCCCAGTCCTTGGGAGGCAGAGGCAGGCAGATCTCTTTGAGTTCAAGACCAGCCTGGTCTACAAAGTGAGTCCAGGACAGCCAGGGCTACACAGAGAAACACTGTCTCTCTCGAAAAACCAAAAAGAAAAAAGAAAAAAAAAGATGCTGCTGTAGAACTGGGAATGAAAGCAAATGTTGACTCTACCGCGTGGAAGCCCTGTGAAGACACATGAAACCTCTGGTAGAACTATGTGTTCATGTTGTCACTGCCAAAACCACATGGATGGAGGCACTGAGTTCAATCCTTAGCACCACCCAAAACAACAAAATGAAAAGAAAACACTTTAATGTGTGGATGGAGATAAGGTTTCCTCCACTCACCAGAGTGGAGGTCCTACATAGAAATTAAATAAAATCCTAGAAAAATAAGACTTCATTTTTCTTATGCCAGAGTTGAGCAGCCGAGATTCTGCAGCCATTGCACAGGGTGACAGGAAACCACTATGAAAACCCCCTGGTGTAGTCTCTGCTGTGAAATGAGCACAGTTGATCACTGTTGGATAGCTTCCATTTCCTCTGGTCTGCTCTGAACTCTTATCCACAGGCTGGTGGCCGTGGGAAGCTGATCTCACCGACTCAATGCTCCCAGTTGCTTTGGCCGATGGAAGGCATCAACAGGAAGTGGGAGGAATGGGAGGAAGGAAGCCTTTTCTTGCCCTTCTCCCAGCTCTCTCCTAGTGGCCCTGTCCTACAGGCAGAGCTCTCACTGTGGATCTAGGCCCTGCCCTCTGTTTTGGCTCCTCCAGGCATTCGGGTGGCAAGGGCTTTTTCCTGTTTCTTCTGGCTGATCCCTCACTGTCCCTGAATGGGTTCCCTTAACCCTAGCCACATTTTTGTGACATCTTTCCATCACTCTCCAGCAAGTGATGGTATGGTAGTGATATTGGTGGTGGTAGTTTTGGCAGTTGTGGGTATGGTGGCTGTGGTGATGGATGTGGTGATGAGTCTCCTCTTTATAGAATGCCGTGGCTGCCTGCTAGGGTGCTCATGATGTAATCATTCCTACTATTACTTAGTTTGAAAATCAAGCCTGATTTTCCTGTGGTTGCTCCGTAGCCAGCAATCCTTTTCTGAGTCCCAGGTTCTTCACTCCACTTCACTGAATGCCCCAGGCTGTCCTGTCAGGGGGATATTGTGAGAATCAAATGAGTGAATACATATGAAAATACTTTGGGGAAAAACACACAATACTGACTCTACTATTAGCATTATTAAAAGCAAAAACAATAATAAGATTGCCTAGTCTCATAGATCCCTCTCCTCCCTCCAGCAACATCACAGCAGTGACTCATTCTTTGCTCATTGGCAAAAGCATTGTTTTTTATTTTGTGAAAAGTTCTATGCTACTGTAGGATGAAACTCTTTGATTGGATACAGCACAAAATTCTAAGAGGTACTACTAGCAAACTTTAACAAATGATACAGAGGGCACAAGTCTGTGTTGAAATCTCTTACAGCAGCCCTTGTCCCATCTTTGGGGTTACTGTACTATTTGCAGCACAGGGGGAAATTGAGAACTAGTCTGTAACCATATATAGTTAGTTTTCCTATGATTTATTTTATTTTTAATTTATGTATATGTCTTCTGGTTACTATTGCTGTGATGAAACACCATGACCAAAAGCAAGGTAGGGAGGAAAGGTTTTGTTTGGCTTACACTTCCACAGCACTGTTCATCATTAAAAGCAGTGAGGACAGAAACTTATGTAAGGCAGAACCTGGAGGCAGGAGCTGATGCAGAGACCATGGAGGAGTGCTGCTTACTAGATTGCTCCACAAGGCTTGTTCAGCTTTCTTCTAGAATCCTGGACCCTCCCCATCAATCACTAGGAAAATGCCCAAAGGCTTGCATACAGCCCAATCTTATGGAAGCATTTGTTTAGTTGAGGCTCCCTCCTCTCTGATGACTCTGGCTTATGTCCAGTTGACATAAAACTGGCTAGCACAGTGTATATGTATGAGTGTACATGCATGTGTGAGTGCAGGTGCTCGAGGCTTCCGGAAGAGGGTGTCAGATCAGATCCCCTGGAGCTGGAACTACATGGAGTTGTAAGCTACCCATGGTAGGTGCTAGGAACTGAACTTGGGTCCTCTGCAAGAGCAGTACATGCTTTTAACTGCTGAGCCATCTCGCATACCCTTTGATTAGTTTTACATGTCAACTCACCACAACCTGAAATCACATGGAAAGGAAGCCTCAACTGAGGAATTGCCTAGGTCAACTTAACTTGTGAGCATGTCTGCAAGGGATTGTTTTGATTGTTAGTTGATGTGGGAAGGCTCAATCTGTCATGGGTGGTGCCACTTCCTTGGCAGGTGGTCCTGAACTGTATAAGGGAAGAAAGGAAGCTGAGCATAAGCATCCAACCTAGCAAGTAAGCAAGGATCCATTGGTTTTTCTCTGCTCTTGACTTTGGATGTGACTTGACTAGTTGCTTGAGTCCCTACTTTGACTTGCCCTCAGCAATGGACTGTAACATGGAACTGTAAATCAAATAAACCTTTCCTTCTCCATATTACTTTTGGCCATGGTGTTTTATTGAAGAAATAAACTAGAACTCCATTATGGAAGCACCTGAGTGACAGGTGGGTGGGGCTTAGCTTAGTATCAGCAAATCAAGTGCTCCAACCTTCTGCACTAATGATGAGAAATATTAATGGATTATTCATGGCCATGGGGAAGCTGAGATGACACCAGGGCTGAAAAAGAGGGCATTTGAGGACATTTTTAGTTTCCTGTGCCTATTTCAAAACATAGGAATGTCCTAATGATTCTTTGCCTTAATCCATGGAGATTTTGCATTGTCCTATGCCCTACCAGGCATGACAATGGAAGAACACCAGGACTAGTAAAGTCAACCAATGGCTTCCTTATGATCAAGATATTTTGGACCCAAAGTCATAGGAAAGATATCATGAGTCAATTTAGGACTGTGCTTTGCTGTGTCAAATAGGAAGCAATGGTGGGTTACTTAAACAGTTTTCTTCTCTTCATATTTCTTTTATCTTTTCTATTTAAAAAATTATTTAATTTTATTTTATGGGCAGAATGTCAGATTCCCTGGAACTGGAGGTACAGACAGTCATGAGCTGTCATGTGGATGCTAGGAATTGAATCTGGGTCCTCTGGAAGAACAGCCAGTGCACTTAATCCCTGAGCCTCCTTTTCTACTTATGAGGAGACCTATACATCGTCAACCTGGGACTGTTTCAGCTACTCGGGAATATGTGGCCTTTGATTTTATGGTGGCTCATTCCTGACATCCACCAACCATCAGTGATGGGAAGAAAGAACCACTGAGGAAGAAGGGTTACACAAAGTTAGCTAGGTCCATTCCTTTTCCAAAGCTCCCACAGGGCTCATCTAGGCAACATGGATACTATGGTGGTCAGTACTAATTGTCAATTTAACAGGCTCCAGAATTACTTGGGCAACAGGTCTCTGGGGAGCTTGGTGAAGGATTAGCTTGATTATGCTAATTGAAATTGGAAAACCTGCTCACTGTGTGGTATGATTCCCTGTGGTATTGGAGCAAGGAGGGGGTGGGTGGGAGGTGGGGGGGCCTAGAAAGGTAGCTCAGAACTGTAACTCCAGTTCTAGGGGATCTGACACCCTCACACAGATATACAGGCAGGCAAAACATCAATGCACATAGATAGATGGATAGATAGATAGATAATAGATAGATACATGATAGATAGATAGATGATAGATAGATGATAGATAGATAGATAGATAGATAGATAGATAGATAGATAGATAGATGGAGAAAGGGAAGTGAGTAGTAGCAGGCATCTATCACTCTCTGCTTCCTGTTGTGGGTGTGCTGGGAAGACTACATCAAGATCCTGCTTTATAGACATTCCTGGGTGATGGACTGGACCTCAGATTGTGAGTCAGAAAAAAAAAAAACCTCTTTCTTCCTTAAGTTGATTTGTCAGTGTATTTTATCATAGCAGCAGGAAAAGAAACTAAGACAAACATGTATGGTCTAACTTAGAAATCTAACCCCTCATTAATGATATGATACCTACAGGAAAGTCTGGAGATGTGGTTGACATCTTTAATATGAGCCAAGTGCACACTGGGAAATGCCTCAATCAACTATAATCAGACATGTCACATCTAGTGGTGGGGCTAGCTCTTGGAAGCTGTGTGGGGGTTTAGAGCGGAGTGAGCAAAGGAAATAAACGTAGGTGGAACAACACTGTGGGAATGCTGGGAACCTTCTGGAACTGCTTGACTGTTTGTGGTGGTCACTGACGGGTCATAAATGAAAGCACCCCCAAGGTCTCTGCTCTTGAGAACTCCCCGGCTAAGCTTCACTTTCTGTCTGTCTCACTCTCAGGACTCCTGCTACTAACTTAAGTTATGGGAAAAGGAGCATGAGAGTGAGGCCTTCCGGAAGCTTCCAGATTTACACCAACCCCACAGACATGAGACAAAATTGCCTATAGAGAATTGTATTATAGCCAAATGCCAGAGTATATATTTATCTGTGCCTGAGATTCTCATCTCTTTTTAAAGAAAAAATCACACATTTGGGGAAAAAATAAAGTGGGAAAAATGTACTATTGAATAAATATTCAGGATGGTTGCTAAGAATGTATAAAATGATGAGCTGAGCTGAATTTTTTTTTTTTAAACTGCTCATGGTGAATTGTCAGCTGGCTATATTTGGGGGTCTAAATCCAGGACCCCTGCCAACTGAGTTCACATAGCCTTACTTGTTTTTCCACTTCTATTTATAACTCTGTACACATTCATACATAAAAAATGCAGGGGACATTGGACTTAACTTTAAAATGTCTAGAATGTTCTGAATGTATCAGGTTACAGCACGTGGGAGCCTTCTTGTTGTCTATGATTAGTCTCTTTTACTGGAGAAGGGATTAATCATGGAGGTGGAGTAATAGGATCCTTTGGGAATTTGGAAGTATGTAAACAACTTTTCTTTATTTCCTTTTAAAAATGTCATACAGAGCTGGAGAGAACACTCATTTGGTAAAGTGCTTGCCATACAATCATGGAGTCCTGAGTCCAATACCCAGAGACACATAAAAAGACTGGGCATGGGGCACCCTTGTAATCCTGGCACTGAGAGACAGAGACAGGAGGGTCCAGAGGGTTTGCTGGCTAGCCAGACTAGTACAATCAGCAAGTTCCAGACCAGTGAGAAATTCTTTCTCAAAACACCAAGGTGGACAGCACTTGAGGAACTGGCTGACCTCTGGCCCCCACTTGCATGAACACACATGTGCACTTGACCTCACTCTGCCACATCATGCACCTGTATACACAAGAAAGAACACATACGTGCATGTGCATGTGTGCTCAAACATGTGTATGACCCGAGCACAAATACACAAAATGCAATTTACTCCAACAAAACTTGATTGAATAGCAGCCACGTGGAAGGTCTATTTGAAGCCTAGATATGATGACAAAAGGTTCTGCTGGCAAGGGACTGACAGTCTCCTGAGAGAGAGACAGATACTGAAAAAAAAAAAAATGATCAGGGTAGTAATGGAGGAGCATTCAGCACACTGAAGAGGGAATGAGCAAGACAGCCATTCTTGCATCCCAACATGAATTCTGTTCAACTGTGTCTGTGGACCGTATGGTTCTAGAGAAGCAGGTTCTCACTCCCACCTGGTTTGAGTGTTCAGAGCACTCCGTTCCTTCTGAGCACAGTTGAATGATTCAGAAGTGACTGCATTCTGCAAGCGGGACTAATCAGAGTGAGGATCAAAGTCTCTGAGTTGTGGGTGGGGAGAGATGTTTCTAACAAGGTTAAACAGCCTTCCAATGTGCTGACTACAAACTGTAGACTGTGAAGAAGACACAGAAATGAGTCCCTGAACCATCAGACAACTCTGTACCTAATTTTTCTTATCCTTGTTCTTTTTTGGCCATGAGTCTAGAAGTCCCTCTATTGTTTGAGTACTTTTAATCCAAAGCATCTTTGCTTATATTGATGGTTAACATTACTAACTCCACCCCCATCCCCCCCACAGACAGATTTCTCTGTTCAGCCCTGGCTGTCTTGGAACTGGTCCTGTTGACCAGGCTAGCCTTGAACTCAGATAATCTGTCTGCCACTGCCTCCTTGAGGGTTGGGATTAAAGGCATGTGCCACCACCGCCTGGCAATATTATTAACTTGACAGAATCTAGAAGCTTCTGGGAGACAAGCCTCTGGGTGTGTTTGGGAGGTAATTCCTAGATTTGGTTAGTTGAAGTGGGAAGATAACCCCTGAATATGAGCATCACCATTCCATCAGTGGGGCCACACACTGTATACAGAGGAGAAGGCCAGCTTGAATGAAATGAGGATATGGTCGCTCCAAGATATGGTTGAGAAGATTTTTGTTGTAGATATGAGGTAGAGTACAGCCAGAGGAATCTGGAAGAGTCCAGAACAAGGAGGGAAAGAAGTAGACTAAACATGGCCAGCAGAGTGAACAGGGCCATGGTGGGGGGGTGAGAGAGGAAAAGATGAGAAAGCAAAGAATAGAGTGGGTCAAGGGAGGGGATCAAGAGCCAAGAAAGTGCATGGCCAAAATGGGAGCATTATATAGTAATGAGAAGTTGGGGGAAGGGAAGTCCATGAGCTGGAGTTTCAAATAGGGGACTGGGTGAGAAGAACTGAGAGGAGCCACAGGAGTGAGTCTGGAGGCCAGCATGTGCTTTGGTGTGCTAATAGGGACCTCAGTTTCCATCTGTCTGGAGTTTCTTTTGGACCTGACACAGCTGCGTCCCAGCATTCATCTCTCTCTGCTCCCTGACTGTGGACACAGTTGCTTCATGCTCCTGTCTCCATGTCTTCCCCCACCATGGTGGGCTCCAACCATAAGGCAAAATAAACTCGTCCCAGCTTAGTTGCTTTTGTCCAGAATGTTATATCAGCAGTGAGAAAAAGAACCAACATAGTGATACTAGATGAGGTCAAGTGTATGTCCTGCAGAAGGTGGGGTGGGGCCTAAATCTTGAAGATGAGTAGGACGTGGACCAGTGGAATAAGGGTGGGGTTGCATGAGGGCTGAATTTTATTCTAACTCAGGTAGCTGGGTCTGGGCAGGCTGAGTGGTGAAGGACACTCAGGGAAAGTAATATCGAGTGAGTGTCTGTGGAGCACACTGGGTGTTGATCCTTTTGCCTCAGATCCCTTCTCAGGCCTCAGGAGTTCATTCTGTGTGTCAGAATTTGCTGTTTAGAGGTCTGTGGGTCAAGGTGGGGCTCACTATGAGACAAAGCCAGGAGGTTCAGGTGAGAATTAAGCTACTGTCTGAGGACTGTCATAATAAATTACCACAAACTAGTTGGCTTAAAACAAACATTTATCTCTCTCACAGTTCTGTGAACCAGAAGTGGGAAATCATGGTGTGAGCAAGGCTAGCTTCCCTCTCAGCCCTCTGAAGGCTGAGGCAGGAGGATTGAGAGTACCAGGTTAGCCTGGACTATTTAGTGAGACTCTGTCTCAAAATAAAAATTTTAAAGGGCTGAAAATGTATCTCAGTAGAAGCACACTTGCCTAGCACTGGTGAGGCCTTGAGTACCCCAAACCACTAGGGAGGAACAATAGCTAACTACCATACAATTTATACCAGTCCTCCACTGAGGGCACAGACAGACATTGGTTCATAGACATTCATTCTTCCTAGGAACCACACACAGCCCTTCTTTGTGTGTATATGTGTGTTTGTACATGTGTGTGGACATTGTGTGGGGGCCAGAGGTTAATGTGGGAATTCTTCCTCAGTCTCTCCTACCTTTTAATTTTAATATTACTTTATATGTGTAGGTGTTCTGCCTGCATTTAGATCTGTGTGTCATGTACATATCTATATAGAGCCTGAAGAGGCCAAAGGAGAACATCAGAGCTGGGTGGTGTTGGTGGTGCATAACTTTAATCCCAGCACTGGGGAAGCAGAGGCAGGTGGATCTCTGAGCTCGAAGCCAGAATGAGTTCTAGGACAGCCAGGGCTACACAGAGAAACCCTGTCTTGAAAAAAACAAACATGAAGGAAGAGGAGGAGGAGGAGGAAGAAGAGGAGGAGGAAGAGGAGGAAGAGGAAGAGGAGGAGGAGGAGAGGAGGAGGAGGAGGAGGCCATCAGATCCCCTAGAAGTGGAGTCACAGATGATTATGAGTGGCCATGTGGGTACTCAGAATTGAACCTGGGTGGTCTGAAACATCCAGTACTCTTATCTGCTGAACCATCTTTCCAGTGCCTCTATCTTATTTTTTGAGATTGGATCTCTTATTTAAACTGGAACTTCCCAATTGACTAGACTGGTTGGCCAATGAGCTTCAGCTGTCCTTCCATCTCTCTGCCTCTATATGTCTGGGTTTACAAATGTGTGCTGCTGGATCTGGCTTTCATGTGGAGTCACGGGACCTGAGCACAGCTCATCACGCCTGCTGTGCAGCAAGCGCTTCAACAACAGGCCCATTTCCGAAGTCCTGAGACTTGCCCTCCTAATAATCAGAGTAACTAATGTACAGAGGAGCTCGAAAAAAGTACTCGCTGAAAGTTTCTCCTTTGAGTCTGGGCCTTGAACTTGGCATTTGACATGGTAAGCCTTTGGAAGCGAGGAAGATGAGGGCTGGGGAGAGAGGCAGGATTGCTGCTCTTTGCAGATGGCAGGTTAAATGCTGCAACCCTTTAATACAGCTCCTTGTGTTGTGGTGACCCCCAATCATAAAATTATCTTTGTTGCTACTTCATAACCGTGATTTTGCTACTGTTGTGAACTGTAATATAAATCTCTGTGATTTCTGATGGTCTTTTTGGGTTGCGACCCACAGGTTGAGAACTACTAGGTTAAACTAAAGTGAGGCAGGGTGGTCTGGAGGGATGGGGCAGAGCTGAGAGACACAGGAGTGCATTTTAAACACCCACTTCATGTTCTCTTACTCTTTTGTTGGCATAGAAGAAAAAGATATCAAAGATAGCAAGTGAGTTCAGCAAGCTGCCTTAGTTCCTGGTCAGCTAAGAAAGCCAAGCTGAAGCAGAGAAAGAAACTTGCTGCACAGTAACTCTGAGCCCCAGAGATATACCCCTGAATTTATAAATTTTGTCTTCAACTATTTTCAGCGGCATAGTGTTGAGAAAGAGCTGAGCCAAAATGTGACACCCTCCGGGGGTGAGCAATGGCCTGGCAGTGGTGGGGCACATGAAGCGAAAAGGCTTGGAAGGGACCTGGTCCAATTTGTCAGTCTAAGCAAATTAGTGACTCAGCTGTTGACAAGGGCCCAGGATGAGTCTTTCAGATGAGTCATCATAGATTGTTCTCGAGGTGCAAATCCAGCTTTGCAACTCAAAGGCCTGAACCGTGTTGGGACAGGATTTCTGTTTCAGATAGGCTTTTAGCTCAGGCTAACATCTATGTCACTATGTAACTGTAGATGACCTTGAGCTTCTGGTCCTCTTGCCTCTAACTTCCCAGAGCTAGGATGACAGGCATAACCCACCATGCCTAGTTTATGTGGTGCTTGGCTATGAACCAAGGGTGGCAGCCAGACAATCACACCACCAACTAGGCTACATCTCCATGACTTTTTAAGGTTCTAGAACCTACCCAAAATCTATTCTCTTCCTCCAGGGCCAAGTCATGGTACATTTGTGCCTGCTGTTTTCTGTGTATTCCTGCTGGTTGAATTTCGAGAAAACTACTTAATAGTTGGAATTTAAAAAACAAAGACTTGGGCTGGAGAGGTGGCTCAGAGGTTAAGAGCACTGACTGCTCTTCCAGAGGTCCTGAGTTCAATTCCCAGCAACCACATGGTGGCTCACAACCATCTATAATGAAATTTGATGCCCTCTTCTGGCCTGCAGTCATACCTGCAGACAGAACAATGTATATGTAAAAAATAAATAAATCTTTAAAAAAAAATTCACCTTAGAAATAGCAAATTAAGCAGTAATTTAAAAAAAAAATAAAAAAATAAAAAACAAAGACTTGCTTTCACTATTTTTATCTATGTGTATCAGTGTGTGCATACCCACAGAGGCCATAAGATGTCATTGGACCCTCCAGAGTTAGAGTTACAGGTGGTGGTGAACTGCCAGATGTGATGCTGAGAACTGAACTGGGGTCCTTTGAAAAAGCAGCAAGCAAGCACTCTTAACTTCTGAGCCATCTCTCCAGCCCCAGCAGTGGGATCTTGACTCTTGTTTTTAACTCAATCAGCCCTTTTAATTGGAGTGTTAAGACTATTGGCATTTAGGGTTAGTACAGAGGTTATTAATTATTATTAATTCTTGTAAATTTTTGATAGTCATTTTTGTTCACTAATTAAAAAAAAATATTAGCACCAGGTGGTGGAGGCTAGAAGAATGGAGCTCGTGTGCTTTGACCAGCCTGTGGGGAGACAGTCTGTCCAGTGAGGGCAGCAGGGAGAGCAGGCGAGCCCTTTGAGCTACAGTGCTGAGTACGCCATTGTTCCAGCATGGTCTCAGTATCACTATCCCATATTTTCCTATTCAGCTGTCAGTAGACACCAAGGAGTCTCAGGCCAAAGGAGGAAGTAGACTCAGTGGGCCAGCACAGCAGTCCCAGCAAAAGCAGGTCTGGGAATGGACTTCATGCACTCTACAGTGTTAAAGGTTGGAAAATGCTCATCATTTTGTAACGACTCCAAAAATGAGAGAATGACCACCTATCAATGCCCATGGCTTAAAACCAAATGGTACACAACTATGTTCCTGCAGGCTTCCCTTAAAATGTTGTGTGGGAGAGGCTAGAGAGATGACTCAGTGGCTTAGAGCACTTGTTCTTGCAGAGGACCAAGGCTTGATTCCCAGCACCCAGATGGATGCTCATAACCATCTGTGACTACCAGGGGGTCCTATTCTGACCTCTGTAGGCACCAGGAATGCACAGATATACATGTGGGCAAAACATCCATATATATGAATTAAAATGAATAAAAATCCACTGGGGGATGATGCTAGAGTCTTCCTTGGTGCTCAAGTCTCTTTTACCAGGTGATATAAGATTCATTTATGCACTACAACCATCCTTCCATATATTTAACATTACGTCCAGGTTATTTGTAGTACCTAGTGTTATGTAAATAGTTATTATGGGGAATGTTCTAGGTTAATGACAAGAAAAAGAATCTATATAGAGAGCATAATCAAAATCCCCAACCCCACTCCCCAGTTTTCATTCAAGATTGGTTGAATCCTTTGATGTAGAAAGCAGGTAGTAGGGTGGCTGGTAGCTGACATGACATCTTCCTTTCAGGGCACAGGTAAAATTTGCTTTCTTCCTGTCTGGATTCAGTTCTCTGTGAGTTCTCTTCCTCCACTGGCAAGGACATGGAGCAGTTAGGTGGCATGTACCTTGGGAAGAAAAACAACCTTAGTTTCCTACATGCCTTCAGAACGCACCAGTGTCTTGGGATTACATGTCAGCACTTCATACTGGGCTGATCTGCTACTTGACTCACTGCTGAATTCCATATTACCGAAATTAAGCCCACTTTATTATTACTATTATTATTAATTATTATTTTATTCTTCTCTAATACAATACAACCCAATTGCAGTTTCCCCTCCCTCCACTCCTCCCAGTTCCACCCCACTCCTAGCCCAGATCTACTCCTCCTCTATTTCCCTTCAGAAAAGAGCAGGCCTCCCAGGGAAATAAGACCAGGCACAAACCCTCATATCAAGGCTGGGTGAGGCTACTCACTAGGAGGCAAAGAGTCCCAAGAGCAGGCAAAAGAGTCGGAGACACCCTCATTCCCACTGTCAGGAGTTCTACAAAAAACCAAGCCAAACAAGCATGACATAACTGCAGGGGGCATCGGGCAGACGTCTCCATGCAGACTCCGAGATTGCCGCTTCAGCCTCTGAGCCCCTATAAACCGTTAAGCCCTCTTTTTGAGAGTCATTCTAGAACCCAAGAATGAGTTGCTGTTTTAACCTTGGCTTACAACATCCACAGCTGTAAAGCAGCCTCAGGGCAGGTGTTCTCGTAGAAAACTCACACACCTGGTTATTCCTTCCCTCGAGCCACTTACGCTGGTGTAACAACACAAGCTATTTCTAGTTTGCTCCTCTGTTGCCGTGTTAAACACCATCACCAAAAACAACTTGGGAAGGACAGGGTTTATTTCAACTTACAGGTTCCAGCCTATCATTGAGGGAAGCCAGGGCAAGAAGAGCTCAAGGCAGGAACCTGGAGGCAGGAGCTAAAGCAGAAGGCAGGGAGGGATGCCGCTGACTGACTTGCTCACCATGGCTTGCCTTTCTTATAGAACCCAGGACCATGCGCCCAAGGATCGCACCACCCACTATGGACTGGGCCCTCCCCCATCAACCACTAATTAAGAAAATGACCTATAGGCTTCCCTGAAGCACAATTTTATGGAGGCATTTTCGTTTACTTCTTTTTAACTTTTTATTGATTCTTTGTGAGTTTCACATCATGTACCTCAATCCCACTCATCTTCCCATCCCTTTGCATCTGCCCTCCACCCTTGCAACCACCCCCCCAAAAGAAAATAAAAAATAAAAATAAACAAAACAAAACAACCTCTCGTCCTGGAAGCTGTAGTGTGTCACAGTATGTCACACAGTATACCCTTTTGTCTACATATCTTTACTTGCAAATGTTCAACACAATGGGTAATTGGTCTTTTTCGAGGTCTTGGGCTTCTGCCACACCACCAATACTGGATCCTCACATGAACTCCTCTCTGATATCCTGTTGTTTTCCCTGTGTCATGGAGATCCCACAGCTTTGGATCTGTAGAACTTACCCCTTCACCCACTCCAGCAGTTCATAGATGAGGTATATGATGGGGTGGGCTAACTCAAAGGCCTGGACAGTATCTGGGTGGTAAGCTAAGCTGGTCAGCCCACCAGCTCTCCAGCACCCACACCACCAGGGCAAGCTCTCCAGCACTGCCCCAGCTAGTTCACCCAATGTTGCAGCTGGTGAGGGGCAGGGCCAACTCTCTGGCTCTACTGGGCTGATCAGTTGAGGTGCTGGGCCAGCTCTCCTGCTCTCATACCCTTGGGGCTGGCTCACTGGCCCCTTCCCTATCAAGGCCACTCTCCTGAGTGCTTCAGTCAACAAGGGGAAGGGCCGGCTCTCCCACCTCACCTGGTGGTGAGGGGCAAAGAGCAGGAAGGGCATGGGGCCTGCTTTCCCCAGTGCTGCAGCCAGCTCTCCTGTGCTCACACCCTCAGGGGCTGCTCACCCTAATCCCACCACTAGGGCCAGCTCTACTGTGCTGTTCCGGTGAGGTGCTGGGCCCACTCTCCCAAGTGCTGCAGCTGGCAAGAGGTGGGGCCATCTCTGAACAGCCCTTGGATGTGGTCCCAGGCACCACCAGTCCAGACTAGGGATGGCCACATGCTCTTTTTTTTAAATTTACTTATTTTTATTTATGTATGTTGGTGTTTTGACTGCATATATGTCTGTGTGAGCGTGTCAGATCCTCTGGAACAGGAGTTACAGACGGTTTTGAGCTGCCATGTTGGGTGCTGGGAATTGAACCTGGGTCCTCTGGAAGAGCAGCCAGTGCTCTTAACCACTGGGCCATCTCTCGAGCCTGCCTGCATGCTCTTATTGGTCATATGAGCCACAGACCCCTGCTGCTGTGTGACTATGGACCCAGACATGGCCCCCAGTGTCAGCACGGTCTGGGATTTCACCGTGGCTTTCAGGTGGCAGGGCAGGCTACTCACAACAGGCAACTCCTCTCCACCCTGGCATCTCCGGTTCTGCCTCTGTTCAACTTCATAATGCTCAAACTCTTCCGCTTCTCCTTCTCTCTCTTCTGTCTACCACATAACTTGCACATCATAGTTGCTCCTGATACAGGCGGGCCACAAGGCTGGTGGGCCTCTGGGTATCTTTTCCTGCTCTTAGTCCCTAGTGTGGTTGCGGGTAGGCCTCTGGAGGCATTTTCTTAATTGAGGTTGACATTAGCTTGAGTCCAGTTGACATAAATCTAGACACCACAGCAGGGTACAGGTGACCTGCTCACCTCATGGCAGGCCGTATCTTTCAAAGTCATGTCCCCAGGGACCTTCTTCCCACAACCAGGCTCTACTTTCTTACTTTCCGTCAATGCCATGAAATTATGAATCAATGCCTGGGTTAGTCTATTGATGAAATCAGAGCTCTCAGGTTTCAGTGACTTCCCAAAACCCACCAGTTGGCAGCCAAAGTCTTTAACACAGAACCTGGGGGGAGGGGGGCGGGCGGGCATTGAAGATCCAAGTCAGGACACCCAACTCCAGTGTTGTAAATAAAGGGCGGGTGAAACAATTTGCGCTTTGTTAAGTGTTTTGAGATCACCAAATAGGAGAGGGGTCACATTGTGTGGTGTGTGGTGCTCGTTTGCTTGGAGTCAAGTTCTGGGATTCTCTCAGGCAAGTCCACAGCTTCCTTGACAGGATGGATGAGAGCTGGCTATGCTCTCTTCCAGGAAGAAGTTTAGTACTATCTCTTTAACATTTAAACAACTTGGAGTCTCCAACTTGGCCATTCCCTTAGACAAGGTTGAAAGGGGTGTCCAAATCTGTGTATGAAGAGAAAGTGGTCCCAGAGTTAGACAAGTCCTGTCTTATACAGATGTATAAACCCAATTTGATCACTTGAGATTTTGAGTCTTAAGAGTCTTTGAATTTCTTAGGAATAAAAAACCATTTTGGCTTATTATAAAGTTCAATGACCTCTTTAATCCAGTCTGATTGAAGAAATAGCCATTTCTGGACTTGGGTTTACTGAGGCGATCCAGATGGTGTTTGCCATCAGCGCCCCCCTGCAGGGCTTATTCCTTTCTGGACATTCCTGGAGGTCCCCTGTGAAATGGATTCTGGAGAGACTCTAAATGGTAATTCACAGATTAACTTAGAAGTGATCCACCATTCTGTGTCCTGAGAATGTCTAAGGTCTGAGGGTGTACATCTAGTACATCTATGCCAGTGATCCAAGGAAACAGAGTCAACCAGGGATTCCCAAGGCCACACAGGCAGTGTGCTGGTTAATGTAGATTGTCAATTTGACAGGATGATCTAGAGTGACCTGGGAAATGGGTCTCTGGACATGCCTGTGGGTGGTTATTTTGATTATGTTCATTTATATGGAAAGACCTGTCTTAATTGTGGATGGGACCACTCCCTGGGTGCATGGATACTGGACTGTAAAAAAAAGGAGAAAGTGAGCTGAGCATTTGCAGGCATTCCAGTCAGTCAATCAATCAATCAATCAATCTATCAATCTATCTATCTATCTATCTATCTATCTATCTATCTATCTATCTATCTATCTCTTTCTCTCTTCTTTCTTTCTTTGAGACAGGGTCTCTCTATGTAGTCCTGGCTGTCCTAGAACTCACCATGCAGACCTGGCTGGCCTTGAACTCATAAAGATCTGCTTGCTTCTTTCTCCCAAGTTCTGGGAATAAAGGTATGTGCCACCATACCCAAGCTCCCGCTGCTTTGACTGCAATCTACAACAAACCATTCCTTCCCTAAGTGATCTTATCACAGCATTAGGAAAGGAAACCAAGACTACAGTGCATTCCCAGCATGAAAACATTAAAAAATATGTTTGCCCTCTCCTTTGCAGGCCCTTGCTAAACTCATCACAGTTGAGATCACCTCTACCCAAGCCTTGTACCAAAAATGTGTGTCTTTGCTGTGGTCAGTCTAATAAATTTTACACTGTTCCAATGCTTTTTTTTCTTTCTTTCTTTCATCTATTTAATGAGTGTGTGTGTGTGTGTGTGTGTGTGTGTGTGTGTGTGTGTGTGTGTGTGTACTAGTACCATGTTGCACATGTTAAGGTCAAGGACAACTTGGGGTTTTCCCCTTCTACGATGTGGTTTCTGGGGATCAAATTCAGTTTGTCAGGCTTGGCAGCAAACACCTTAACTGCTGAGCCATCTTACTGGCCTGGATTGCCCTGAGTTTTATAAGCTAGTTTGTTAACTCATTCATTCATTTCATCCATCCAATGAATATGGTGACAGACATGGTGATGTGGTGCAGTCTCTACTCAATAGACATTATTTTAGGCTTTCTAGATAAAGTGAGAGACCAAGGCAGATTGAGACCTTATCTCCACAAAGTTTAAGGGGCAGATACAAAGCAAGTGTGATACAGTGTTATCTCTCGGGTCCCATAAAAATGGATTTTCAAAAAGTGATGAGGTTGGGGAATAATAGCTCAGTAGATGAAGTGCTTGCTACATAAATATAAAGATTTGAGTTCAGTTCCTAAAACCAATGCAAAAGTCAGGTACGGTGTACTTGTGATCCCTGTGCTGAGGAGGTAGGGGCAGATCAGATCCTGGGGGCTTGCAAGCCAGCTAACATAGCCGGACCTCAGAGCCCCAGGTCAGTGGGGTACCTGAAGTCCTCCTGCAGTTTCAGTGAGAATGCCCACACACATGTATTTGTATTCATGCAACTGCCCCATATACTTGCGCGCGCGCACCCACCCACACCCACACACACACACACACACACACACACACACACACACAGAGAGAGAGAGAGAGAGAGAGAGAGAGAGAGAGAGAGAGGCCCCAAAGTCATTAAAGGCAAAACAACATTGATTTTAGGAATTTGTGCTTGCTGTATTTGATGTTTCCATTTGTACAGCAGTACAAAATGAACATTTTATGTAAAACAGAATTCAGCTCTACACTGGGGCACATATATATATGATATATATGCATACTTATGTATATTTAGTTCATTTATTTGATGATGATTGAAAGAATATCTGTTTATATATATGTTTAGCTCATCTGTTTGAATGCTGATGGAAAGAATGTTGTCAATGTTTGTATAGCCCAGGTTGTGGTTACATGAGGGTGTAGCACATGACCCTCACAGGAAAGAGAGAGCCAGTAGGAAACATAAACTCTCCCTTTCAGATTTGTCCATTGTGTGTATCGGTGATAGAATTTTCTAGAAGAGAGTTCTGCCATCACTGCCAAGTTGTAGCTGCATAAACATGTCAAACAGGCTGTTTTTCAGGAGACAGCTCATCCCTTGGTGTCACTGTGCACACTGAGCTACTAAAGATACCACAGGGCTCAGTGCTGACGTCAAGCGGATATGAGACGCTCCGCAGCTGATTGCTCCCAAGTCCCAAATTGGAAACATGAGCTTGCCCACAGAAGATGTTCCAACTCCGCTTGACAAATGAATCCTCAAATGCTCCTCAGGGTCATTTGTTTTAAAAAGCTCAAGTGACTCTTCATTGTCTCAGCTGCTGTGTTAGGTAGCCTCTCAAAAGAAAACAAAAAGCAAAAACACCCCCTGCCCCCAACCCTGGAACCAGACAAAGGACAGAATCAAAAAGGATCTTTCCTAATGCTGGCTAGAACAAAAATCAAGTACAAAAGGACAGGAGGGTCCATCACTGACAAAGAGATGATGTTTCCCAGAGCAGGAGCCATATTTTCAGAAAAGTGGCCGTCCTTGTTATTTTTAGACCAAAATGCAATGAATGACATACACACAGGATGCCCTCTGGGACTCACCCCCACCCCTGGCCTCTCATGTTAATTTCTGTTTTTCTTTAGCCTTTGCCCCAATTTCTTTAACTTTTTTAAAAAACAAAACCATGTTGTATATTTTCACAAGGTTCTGAGAATCCTACTTGAGGTGCTGTGAAGTATTAGTAAGTAAAAATGCCACATTTTAAGCATTAATGATGACTTTGTACGTTCTCAGTGGCAGGTTCTTTCTTTTTTGTGGTGCTGGGGATTGAACCTAAGACCACACATACAAAGCAAGCGCTCTACCAATGAGGTAAACCCACCACCCTGTGGCCGACTAGTTTCTGTGATTCACTCAAAATATCTCAAATCAAATACCCTTGTTGAGTATTAACTTGAGCATTTCAGATTCCTGAAGTCAAGCTGTAAAGCAGTAGTTCAAAATCTGTGGGTTGTGATCATCGGAAAATACCTATTTCTGATGATCTTAGGAACTGAGACACCGCTCAGCAGGAAAGTTACAGTTATAAAGTAGCAAGGAAAATCAATTTATAGTTGGGGGTTCCTAAGACCACTGATGCATCTCTTTTTGTCACCTGTCCTCACCATCCCATGTGTAGTCATACGTACTGGTTAAAGGATGGAAAAAAATGATTAGTGGTCAGAGAAATGGGCTGAGTAGCATAGATATCCCAATTAGAGAGACACTGTTCATACCAACTCATGAAGGACTGTCTGAAAATTAAGACTTCTTCTATGCTGCTCGAGCCTGAAATCACATAGTCTGACCAGAGGTCCGTCTGTTTTCAAAAGGCATGAGTGTGGGCTCGTGGCTCACACTGCCTGCTTGGCAGTGTACACACTGTGGTTCAGTGCTCCCCAGCCATGGAGCCCTGGGCAACAAGACCTTGTTCATACTCCAGAGCCACTGACTCTTCCTTTCTACAACGAGCATGGCGGTACGAAGTGGGGAGATACAGTCTATTCCAGCTGCCACAGAACAAGGTGATGATCAGTGCAGGTGGCGATTGTAAATAGATAAGACTTTAACAGCTGTGGAATGTATGATTGCGTTGTAGCCTGAAACTGCCACAAGTACCTGTCTAAACAGGATATGTTTACCTTAACCCAGCTTTCCTTCTTGAGTCTTTTTTTTTTCCTGGTTCAGAAGATGATACCCACAGCCTCACGCACGCTGGACAAGCATTTTTCCAGGAAGCTACAACCCGACTTCTAATTTAACTCTAACACAAAATCTGGCTGTGCCTCCGAGAAGCAGTATAACTAAGAGTGATTCTAAATGATCGTGAATGTGTTTCGAAGACTGACAAACAGACATCCTAAGTCAGCTGTGAGACGGAGCTGTCGGGGAGACACTGAGGGGTGTGAGGGTATTTTTGGCTGATGCTATCTGTAGATCTGAAAGACTTTTGTCATGTCCTGGACATGATGTTTGGCTCCTTCTAGAAACTGGCAAGCAATGTCTTGCCTCTGTTTCAACATCTAGTCAGAGTCATGGCGGCATTTCTTTTCATTCATTAGACTCTGTGATTGAATAAGTCATCGCATGGTTCAATGGAAACACATTTAGTGAGGCTTAGCAGAGCAGCATTTTAATATTCCTTTGAAGACTGATTTTTTCCCCCACCAGGGAAAAATCACTTTTCATTTGTCCTAATATTATCACCTAATTCAACCAGAAGTTATTTAGGAAACAGCCAGGACACATGACGCTTTATAAGATAGGGAAATTGAGTGTCTGACTCTAAGCGCTGTGAGTGCTGCCTGCCCCAGTTGCTCTCCAGGGCTGAAGTCCTGGATCCCCAGGTCTTGCTCAGCTCATGGGCCTGAGGTTAGGGAGAAGACAGAAGCAAATCTTCATTTACAAAGGAAATCTGAAAGCTTAAGAGTCAGTCTCCAATCATCACATCCTCATGACCTGCTAGCACACTGTAATCAGCAGCTAAACAAGTGTGGAGAGGACTAGAGGGCCAGTCCTGGAAATGGAGGAATGTCAAACAGAGGTTGACTCTGAGCAGCTAACATGCTCATCTCCAGAAGTGTCATCTTCATCAGTGAGGTGGCCGTGTGCAACAGACAGAGGTCATGAGTTGGGCAGAGAAAATGACTGTATTTATATATTTGTATATATATTTTCACTATTGACTGACCATTTCTTCTCCCCCTCCTCCTCTTCTTCCAGTAGGGTCTCATGCATCCGAGGCTGGGCTCTAACTAACCATGCATCCCTGGATGACCTTGAACTTTAGTAGGTGCGTGCATTGAGTTAGATGTATGTAGTGTGAGTGCAGGTATATGCAAAGTGCCACAAGGGCATGAGATGAGTGGAGGTCAGAGGTCATCCTTGGCTATAAGTTGGCTCTTACCTTCCCCCTTGTTTGATGCAGGGTCTTCTGTTGTTCGCCACTGTGCATGCCAGGTTTGCTGGTCTGCAAGCTTCTGGGGAGTCTCCTGACTCTGGCTCCCTTCTTGCTGCAGGCACACTGCGGTACAGATGTGTACTGTTTTATCCTCTTTATTACATGGATTCTGGGGATCTGAGCTCCGGGCTTCTCACTTGTGAGGCAAGTGTTATATCCACTGAGCCATCTCCCAGCCCAAACATCAAATTTTTATCTTCCTGTCTTGACCTCCTTCATGCTTGGATTACAGGCATGCTCCACCGTGCCATTTATGTGGTATGAAGGATCAAACCTAGGGCATTGTTCAAGAACTCAGTTGTGCTACAACACCAGCCTCCTGAAAAATACTTTTTACACTATTTTTCCTTAGCCATTTTTATGCCTTTACTTTGGAATCCACACTACCTACATAAGTATTTATTTATTAAACAATTATTTAATATTTAATTATATTATTATTAAATGCTAAAAATATTACTTATTAAATCCATCCAATTTATTTATTTACTTACTTGCTTATTAATCTTGTGTGTGTCCATCCTTGCAACATGTGTGGATTCCATGGTGCATGTGTGGAGATCAAAGAGCATCTTCTAAGAATCAGTTCTGTCTTTCTACAGTGTGGGTGCTGCGTATGGAACCCAGGAATGTCAGGCTTGGCATCAAGTGACCTCACCCACTGAGCCATCTCTCTGGATGCCAGCTGTATTTTAGTCAACTTGAAAGAAATAGAAGAACAATTGCTATAAATGAAATTGATGGACATGGCCATTAAAAAAAAATCAGTAATTATGCACCCATCTTGTGAGAATAAGGAGGTCTGAAGACCCACATGCTTGAGAACTTGGAAGAGAGACTCATTAGAAATGAAGCCTTCAGTGTTTTTCTTTCTTTTTTTTTTTCCTGTTTAAATCTTATTTTGCTGGAATTGTAAAGTCACAGGTAGTTTTGAGAACGAATATGGAGAGATTCTGTGTGCTCTCTACCTAATTTCCCCACTGGAAAACAGTCAGAAAATTCCAGCACAGCATCCCAGCCAGGATGCTGACCCTGTCCCCATTGTCATGAAGAGCTGATGCTGCTCATCCAAAAACAGCAGTTTCCTGTGCCCTGCCTCCTGTCCCTGTGCCCTTCCTCCTGTCCCTCTGCCCGGCCTCCTGTCCCTGAGCTCCACCTCCTGTCCCTGTGGCCTGCCTCTTGTCCCTGTGTCCTGGCACAACAGAACAGTCTGGATTCTGATTCCATAACTCTGGTCTTTCAAGAAAGTTATATAGCTGGGCATAGAGGTTCATATCTGTAATCTCAACATTTGTGCGTTTCAGGCAGGAGGACTGCCTCTTAGTTTAGGGCCAGCCTGGGCTACTTAGTTAGACCCTGTCTCAAAAAACAATCAAATTAAAACAAACAAACAAAAAAACAAACCCCCCAAAAAACAAAAAACAAGACTGGATCAAAGGTTCAGCAGGTAAAGCTGCATGCTGCACCAGCCTGGTGACCTTCGTTCAATCCCCAAAACCCATGTCAAGGTGGAGGAAGAAAACCCTCTCCTAGGGTTGTCCCCTGACCTCCACACCCACCCCTGCCCACTTGCACCCATCATCTTCCCCACATACAATAATAAAGAAACCCAAGCAAGCAAAAGAAACACAGTGTCAGTGCTGTGTTACTAACACTTGGAATGACAAAGTGTGAAGACAACTGATGTGTGTTCCGGGACCCGTTATGCATGAGGTGAATACCACAGAGCTTCCTCTTTCCTTCCCGTACACCCATTGTGGAATCAAGAATGTGACCTGGAGCAGAGTTCAGAAATCTGTGCACTTTTTACAATAAGAGGAGAAGAAGAGATACCAAAAGGATATTTGTTAACTCCTGAGGAGAATAAAACCCAATATAAAGATAAAAGAAACACCCTTTGGGCTTCAAACTCAGTTCTGGTCTTTATGAATAAATTAGCCACAGCAAAAACAGACACTAAGAAGAAGCAATCCCTCACACCTCTGAGAAAAATCTGAAATAATCCCCTCCCCCTATTAATATTGTTGTGTTCTTTACATTTCCGCTTACTTGTTTGGCCCTTCAGCTGCCCTCAGGGCTGGCCACCTATCACAAATGTGCAGAGTAAGAGGATACTGATCTGATGTAGGGTGGATGGTTGTTTTGTTTTCACCTACATAGCATGATAGGTGCTGAGCTTCCTGACTGGAACGCTACAAAAATGCCCGGGCACACTTCCCAGTCCCTAACCGCATGGCCACTGCATTTGTGAGCACTGTGGTTCTGTGTTGAGACACGTCCAGCTTAAAGGCTGGCGGGCTTATGTTCTTGGCACAGACCTTTGGAACAGTGCAAACAGTTGAGGTTGCCACCTTTGTAGACACCACTGCCAGGAAGCCCGGTGGGCAGGTGGGGGAGTGTGATTTGAGGGCATGTGGGCATGTGTGCTGAAAAAAATTCAGAGAAAATGGTGATCCTGGAGGTAAAGGAACCTTATATTGTTACTGTCAAGTCTTGTGCTAGCTATCATAGAAAAGAATGAGATGAGGCAGGTGGCCCACCGTGTTCCCCGAGAGCATGGTTTGCACTTGTTGGCTTGGATCATGCCACAAAACATGCTAAGGGGACAAAATCTCTGGGAAACAATTTCATGTCCACGTCAATTTGGACTCAGAAATCAACTTAGGATTCCAGAATGAGAACTGCAAAGGCATTCTATCATTTTAATCTGTTATTTCTATTTGTAAAATGTCTCCTTGGCAGTGAGCCAGGGACAGAGCTGAGACTGTCACTCCATGGAGCCATCTTGAGTGGGAAAGGAATGTAGAATATTTCCTACTGTTTTCCATGTCCAAGTTCACCCTTTTACTTCCTGATCTGTGGTTCTGGGACTGGGTTACTGCAAACTACACCCCCTATACTTCCCCTGGAGGCTGCAGGCTGGAATACTAGCCAGTAGTAGTAGAATGAATGGAAGGCATGAGGTGGAACTCTCTTCCCAGTTCCAGCTTCCATCATTCTTCCTATGGCAACAGAAGAAAATGACAGGTCCTTTCCAGAGTCTCCGGGAAGCTGCAGTACTAGTTATGGTATCCCTTGAAAATGCCAGCACTGACTGTGGTCCTTTTAGTGACATGCACAGTAGACAGATCACCCTTCAGAGACAGGAGCACCAAAACTATATGAAGTCTTTTTTTTTTTTTTTTTTTTTTTGCCAGCAGAGGTCCAAGGTCTTATGTGGCTTCTACTCCAGGAGTTTAAGGGCCTGCAGTGTGGAGGCACTCCTCTGATACCTAGGTTATAACATCCTTGCTGGAGCCACTTCTAGATTTATGAGCGTGTTACTTCAACATCCCTTTTGGCTACCATAGCCTTCTAGCTTCTGAGTAATTCATTTCTTGTATCAACTCACCTCTGTGGTTTCCCCTGGAAGGACACAGTACTTGGTACCATGGGTGGGTTTATCTACAACCCTGTTGCCCATATATGTCTTACTAAGACATCTAAGTAATATGCTACTTCCTGTTCTACAGGGTCAATGTTGTGGACCAATGTGACAATCTAAGTCTCTTCAGAGTAGGTTCTGGAAGACAGAAAACTTCTCATAGCCAGGTGTCTTAGTTACCTTGTTGTTACTGTCATAAAATACCCTACACAAGCAACTTTTGGGGGGAAAATGGTTTAGTTTGGTTTACAGTTTCCTGGGGGATATGGTCCACAATGGTGACAGCATAGTAGCAGGTGGGGAAGGCATGACAGCAGGAGCAGGAAGCTGGCTGGACACATTGCATCCATAATCAGCTAATAGCATGAATAGAGTCTAAATCCCCAGTGGTCACTTTTAATGACCAGTATCTTCCTCCAGCAAAGCTCTACCTCCTAGGTTCCACAACCTTCCCAAACAGTGCCACCAGTTGGGGGAGGTGTTCAAACACAAAAGTCTATGGGAAACAGTCAAATCATAACAGCAGAATACTGTCTCTGTGTGTGTTAGTGTGAGTGTGTTCATTCGTGTACAGGTGCATGTGTGTCTGCAGGTACACATGTATGAGCATTGTGGAGGACTGAGGTCAGCTTTGGGTACCATGTCTCAAGTGCTGTCCACCTTATTTTTGATATTGGATCTTTTAATGGCTTGGCACCTGCTGGGCAATCTAAGCTTGCTAGCCAGCAAGTCTCAGGGATCCCTAGGGATCCTCATGTCTCCACCTCCTCAGCAACAGGATTACAAAAATAGGATTACAAATGCTCACCACTATACCTAGTCTTTTTAGATGAGTACTGGGAACCAAACGGAGGTCTTCATGCTTGCAAGAAGCTGTCTCATCAGCTTGGTGGCCGATGTGTGTGTGTGTGTCATGTGCTTCACAGGACAACCATCGGTGTCACGATTCAGGAGCTAGCTGCCTAATTTGTTTTATGAGACAGTCTTTAGTTGGCTAGGGGCTCACTGATTGGCTATGCTGGCAAGTTAGTGAGCCCTAGAGATCCCATTACTGGGCTTTATTTATTTATTTATTTATTTATTCATTCATTCATTCATTCATTTATTTATTTATTTATTTATTTATTTACTTAACGAGTGCCGAGGGTCAAATAAAATAAGTCCCAGGCTTACGTGGCAATTCTCTCATTAACCAAAATGGCATCTGAAAATGCCTGCTGAAAATCTAGGCTAAACCAGGCGTGGTGGCGCAGGCCTTTAATCCCAGCACCTGGGAGGCAGAGGCAGTCAGATCTCTGTGAGTTCAAGGCCAGCCTAGTCTACAAAGTGAGTATAGCCAGGGCTACACAGAGAAACCTGTCTTTAAAAAGGAAAGAAAGAAAGAAAGAAAAAGAAACCCCATGCTTGTGGTAAGAGTTTATTAAAACCAATTGTGAGAATGTTTTTATTTAATCCCAGGCGGGCTGCTTAAGACACAGGTATAAAGTATTAATGGTCTCTTGTGAGTTAGCAGGGGCGTGGCTTAACCAGCTGATTAAGTTTAACTCTGAGGACCTGGGAGAGAGGAACAAAAAGCCAGAGCTCCGAGGAGAAGGGGGCTTTACAAAGAAGTAACAGTAAAGAGGCTCTACAAAGAAGAGAAAGGTCTACAAGGTAGAAAGTGGTTGCTGCTCTCCTAGTTGCTGGTACTCCCCCAAACTGCTGTTTGTTCTTCCTGCTGCTGTCTCCTGGTTCTCAGGTTTGCTGGACTTCTAATGAGACTGTTATTACCCACAAAGAATCCAACAACCCTAATCAGCAGGAAGCAGCCTAAAGAGAACTACACCCTCTTTCATCTCTAACCTTCTTTCTCTCCCACCTAGTGTTGGGGGTTGGAAGAACCGGGATTTGGATTGGAGTCATAAGGTATTAAGGATAGTAAAATAAGTAGAGTGTATAATATAATAATAAAAGCCATCTTGTTACACATGCTAAGCTGGGTGCATGCCTTAGGCAAAGGCAGGTGGATCTCTGAGTTCAAGGCCAGCCTGGTCTAGACTCAATTCCAGGACAATCAGATCTACACAGAGACACCGTTTCATAAAACCAAAAAGAAAATCCATGCCATGTTATTCTCAAGCAGTATCTACTTAGGTAAAAGAAAATACGGTCTGAATAATTAATTCCTCCCTAGCTGGCAGTCACTACAGATTTGTGTTGGATTCCATTTATCCTACCCGTGGACAACTGGATCCAGTCACAGTTTATTTAGTGACCTTGTTGATCAGAAGGAACAGGCATCAGTTCCAGGTTCATTAAGGGATTTATTTAAACTCTGGCTTGATGAGGATATCTGCCTGGATTATTCTTTCTCTCTCTGGACTGAAGAAGGCTGCTGTCCCCACACACATTAGTTAAGATGGGTTAGATTATATTGCAGCTAAAAGTTTGACACATCTCGCCGGGCAGTGGTGGCGCACGCCTTTAATCCCAGCACTTGGGAGGCAGAGGCAGGCGGATCTTTGCGAGTTCGAGGCCAGCCTGGTCTACAAATTGAGTCCAGGACAGCCAGGGCTACACAGAGAAACCCTGTCTCGAAAAACAAAACAAAAAAAAAAAAAAAAAAACAAAAAAAAAAAAAAAAAAAAAAAAAAAAAAAAAAAAAAAAAAAAAAACAAAAAAAAAAAAAAAACAAAAACAAAAGTTTGACACATCTCATGCCTCATGGGGATTGGCAGAAGATCTGTTCCATGCAGTCCCTCAGGCCTCAAGGCCAACTGTGGTTTTTGTGTCTTGTGGATGTGTGGTTTGTAAACTTAATGGCCTCACAGTCAACGGGCTGAAACTAGTTGAAACTAGTTGCTGTCTCCTAGTCTTCAGAAGAAGAGAAACACTGCTTGTTAACTGCTGTAATGAACACTACATCCTATATCTACTCCTCTCCCTCAGTAGCAGAACTCCTAGTTGTTGGGTGGGCACGTAGCTGTGTCCAACTTAAGATTCCATTTCTAAGTCTGTGGTTAGGAAGTGGTCAACAGCATCAGTTTGAGCCTGCAGAAGGGCCCTATGAACACTACCTCCTCTCTTCATCCTTCCTGTTGGCTAGTATGTAATGGCTGGGTGTTCTTGGACTCTGAAGTGATCTTGGTAGTGGAAGACAAGCATGACACCACCTGAGAGGATCATTAAAGGGAGTTATGTGCCAACTCTGGATTCCCCAAACATGCTATAATCTAGTTTCAGCCAGTTATTTGGAGACATTGGTTACCAGCAGCTGAATTTAGTCTATGCTAGTCTGGGGTGCTTATGCGGTCTGTAATAACCCTTTCTCAGTAAATCATTTCTCTTCCTCTTCCATATGCAGGGTTAACTATTAGACATGGAAATCTGAGATGGGTCAGGATCTCATCACTAAGCCAGGTGTGGCAGCCAAACCTTTAATCCTGGAACTTGGGAAGCAGAGGCAGGCGAATCTGTTAGGCTGAGGCCAGCACAGCTTATATAGCAAATTCTAGACTAGCCAACTCTACACACAGAGATTCTCTCTCTCTCTCTCTCAAAAAAAATCTCATTACTAACAGAGGTGACTGGGGACTTTTGGGTTGGCAGATAGATGGACCTAACATGTCACCACTGAACTGGACAGTAACCTGTCAGTTACTGATTTAACTTGGGCTTCTCAACTTCAGCCTCACTGACACTCTGGACAGTGGAAATCTGCTGTCTAGGTTTATCATAGTCAGTGACATCCCATCCTCCCTCTACTCTCAGGTGTCATCGGCACCCCAAGGATTTCTAGACACTGCTGAATGTCCAAGTGTGTGTGTGTGTGATAACTCAACAACTGCAGCTGGGCACCCTCCATATGAATGACTTTGAAAAATATGTGCATGTGTTGTGTGGTGTATATGAAAGCCAGAGGTTGACACTGGGTGTCTTCCTCAGTATGTTACATTTTATTTTTGATACAGTGTCTTTCCCTGAACTTGAAGCTTGATTTGGGTAGCTTAGTTGGCCAAGTAGCTTCAGGGATGTCTCTGTCTCCTTAGTGCTGGTGTTACGGGGATGTACCATGATGTCCAGCATTTAATGTAGGTGCTGGTAATCTAAATGCAGGTCCTCATGTTTGCGCAGCAAGCAGTTTAAAGACTAAACCATTTCCTCCAAATAACAATGCATACTTCCATAGGCAGGAAGTTCTCAAAGACTAGACCAAAGCCATAGGACCCTTAATGTTTGGCTCCCTTTTTAAAAAAAATTATTTTTATGTGCATTATTGTTTGGTCTGTGTGGAATGTCTGTGTGAGAGTGTTGGATGCTGGAGTTACAGACAGTTGTGAGCTGCCATGTGTGTGCTGGGAACTGAACTCGGGTCCTCTGGAAGAGTAGTCAGTGCTTTTACCCGCTGAGCCATCTCTCCAGCCCCATTTGGTTCCCTTTTTCAAATTGATAAGAGAAGCCAGGCCCTTTCCTTGTGAAGAGGTGTCTAAAAAGGGAGGCAGGAGCAATACCAAACATTCTTCATAGAGATGGAACACCAGAGTGCTCTCATTCAACACTACCTTCTTTTGCTACACATGTCTGTATAGACAGCCATTTCCCTGATGTTGCTGTAAACACTTGCTTGGAGACATTTTACAGAAAGCCTTAGTGAGGAAGATAAAGCCACTGCTCCTGCTGGGTGTCTGGACAAAGAAGGGAGCAGGTGTGTGCACATGCTCACTTAGGCACAGACCTCCTTAGGTCTAGACTCAGGAACCCACTGGAGCTCAGAGGGGGTTGTCCCAGTCATTAGCAGTAGTCGGTAGCACACTCATGGGGAACAGTGGAGGGAGGGCCTGGAAACTACCCTACAGAACCCCATTTTACCAGTTCTAAAAGAGACCAAACAGCAGAAGATGGAATTTCAGAGATACTTCATTTACACATTTGCTACTTAGAGAGGTTCTTGTGTGGTGGAGGTTTGGATGTTTTTGGAAACACAGTTGTGTTGAATTAATGTGTAAAAGTTGTGGGAGTGCTTCTGAAAAAGAGCCTCATAAAAGGGGCATAGGAAATCAGCCTTAAGACTGGCACCTGTGGGGAATACCTGGCAGAGCATGCGATCCTGGTCAACAGGTGCACCTCAGGAGGAGGGCATAAGGTTAACCAATGAGAAGGCATCCTGGTACATAATTAGTCAGTGTATAAAAAGGGTCTGGAAACTCGACAGGGCTTTTTGCTTGGCATTGCTTTGGATTCATTATTCATTGCTGCCTCATTTCAAAAGATGCTAGAAAGACTGCGGCTGAGGTTGGGTGTAGCCCAGGAAAAAAGCTGAGTTGCTAAAGCTGAGACCTGCCCAGAGACTGAGGTGCCAACGGCCTGTGCCTAGGCCAACAGATGAAGAGACTGTGGCCTCGAGTGGCAGCACTGGCCCGAGGCAGCAACCTCAGGTGGGCAGAGGAGGCTGTGATGCAGGACCTGCACAGAGGACGTTCAGAAAAGCCCTATGGCCTGGAAAGATGGTAGCCAGCGCCAGGGCCTTTAGTGGTGTCCCGTGTAAGTCTGGCAGTCTGATGGATGGAGAGGGCCTTGGCCAAGAGCAGAAGTGAAGCAGTGGCCATTGCAATGCCAGAGCTGGGTGACCACTGCAGCAACTGCTGATTGCTGTGTTCCCTGTGTGTGCTTATTTGGATGGACTGCTGACCAGCTGCCCTCAAGGAACCATGCTAGAGAATGTCATCATTTTGTTATCCTTTCTAATGTGTCACAGGTTGGTGTGTTGGTAGGTGTGTACAGAAAATAAATATAATAAAAGGTACACTTGCATACTTGTCTATAGGATTTCATGCACATCAAACTTCGTGCAAAGCAGAGCATCAGCTGTATCTCATAGGTGAGAAACTTCTGCTCACCTTTGCTAATGCTTCCTGCCAATCTGGGTCATTACCCACAGTTTTTCCCCTCATTATTCTTTGTGTTCTCCAGACACAGCTGGTCCTGGAACCCTCCTCTTTGGTGATACTCTTATCAGATGAACTCTTCTCCTCTCCTGGTTTTAACCATCACACAGGAACCAACAACTGCCAGTGCATTCTACAGAGCTCAGCTCTTCTGGGGGGCTCAGACTTCTACACACAGATGCCAGAACTATCCCTTCCATCAAACGTGTCTACAGTATAACTGTTCCTGTTTGCTGTTTCTCTTGCATTCCCTGTCTCATCAAACCATTCCACCAACTAGTCCAATGAGGAAATGGAGTATCTTCTAAGCCAGCAGTTCTCAGCCTATGGATTGCAACCTTTGGGGGTCAAACATCCCTTTCACAGGGGTCGCCCAAGACCACCAGAAAACACATATTTATACTATGATTCATAACAGTAGCAAAATTAAGTTATGAAGTGGCTATGAAAATAATTTAATGGTTGGGGTCACCACACATGAGGAACTGTTTGAAAGGGTTGCAGCATTAGGAAGGTAGAGAAACTGTTATAAGCCCTTCTTTGGTTAATTTCAAATGTCAACTTTTTATACATAAGAAAGGAAGGAACACCTGGAAGCCAAACATGGTAGTTTCCAGGAATCTTGAAATATACCAACAGAGATAACCAGGCTCAGACTGTGTGAATAAAAAGCACCAGGCAGGCAGTATTATTTTTTAATACTTTAATTTTGGGTCCCTACTTTTTTTTGTATACACAGTGGTTATTTCAAGTTGCTTCAAACTTTTTGTAAAACAAGAGAGGTTTACCATACTAACGGTGCTTCCTAGACTCCTGACAACAAGCCGGACTCCATTTGCCTCACGTTGCAATCACCCACTCACTAGTTTGCTAGACGTTTATTGGGCACTTGCTTTGGACTAGGTGCTGTGCAAGGTGCTGAGCACACTATGAAGAGAGGTCTCTCATGGAGCTCACAGTCTAGTGGTAAATTACTGAGTAAACTGAGGCACAGAGAGGTAAATGACTTACCTGGGTAAGTCATTTCTACCTGAGGTAGAAGTAGATAGGTGCTTGGGAAGGCGGGATGAGAGCTGGAGCACAGGCGGGGTACAATGCATGGGAGGAAGGCCCTCTGACGGAGGAGCAAGGCGGCACACAGAAATGCACTAGAAAATCTGCTCACAAAAAGCGTAATAATGCTTTTAACTTCACCAGGACCAAATTCACACTGATCCACTGCCAGATGGCAATTCTGTACTTGCCCCCAAAGCCTCGAGGCATACCAATGTTCTGGGACATAAGGACTCTGTAGGCAGCTTAAAATCAAGAAGTATCCGACTCCAATCACAGCACTGGGGATCATATAAAATACTTTATGAACATGAACCTAAATGTACAGGCATCTGTGAAACTTCTGCATGTAAAACTTTAGAAAATTCCTCTCACCCCCATTCTGAGGGTTCTAATAAGTCACAGGTACTGAGGAAGTAGAGATCTGTCTGTCATTTTCTCTACATACATTATTTTGGCTGTCCTAGGGTCGAAGTGTCACCCAGACACATTTCATAAGCAATCTAAACACGATACAGATATATACAAAGGCGCCACATTTGGCCCCGTGTGTACACCACAGCAGTGCACAACACATAATTGCAAATGTGAAGCAGTGTAAGGCAACTCTTCTGTGGAACAAACGCCATCATCCATCAAGGCAGGGCAGAGTCCACGACCAGCTGGCCAGCTGTCTGTTCTTGTGATACTCTTTGTCATAAAATGATTTCAGGAGGCAAGAGGTCGTCCATTTCACTGACAAAAGGCAGTGAAGAATTATCGAAAGAGCTTATTTTGAAGGTAGAAGCCATCCAGGAACCTAAGCAGGAAGCTATTCGAGAACACTCCTGGTCTTCAACACTGCTACAAATCTATAAGAATAAGAGAACAAGAGCACCCCATGGAAGCTTATTGCTGGGAATCACATCTGTACATAATTCATCTACACAGGATGCTCTGAAAACCTTCATCGCGCTGCGCTGCTATCAGCCGTCACTTTGAGTAGCTCTTCACTCACTGAGAAGACTTGTCTTCTGAAATAAGACACAAAGAAACTCTGAACGATGGCTGCAATGGCAGCTGAGCATCTGATTCAGCAATGGAAAGACATGAAGTCCTCTGGTTAAGAACCTACTCTCACACCAAGGGCAGAAATGACCTTTTCAGGCTCACGGACCAAATGGCCACTCCAGCCCGTGGTTGGCAGGCACCTGCAGGAGAATGCACATGGCCTTCTCTGCCCAGAGTCCACCTGGTGGTGGCCCCACAAAACTGACTCTAGTGCTCTTTTCACTGTACCAAAATGATGTGGGACGTAGTCACAGAGTTTCTGGAGACAGGCTCTCACAACGTGGCTGGGGCTGGCTTGGGATTTGGATCTTCCTGCTTTAGCTTCCCCAGTGCTGGGATTTCAAGAGTATGTGTGATGCAGGAGGCACAAGAATATCTTAAACAGAGGCCGGAGAGAAGGCCCAGCAGTGAAAAATCTCCCACTGTTCTTCCCGAGGACCAGGGGTCCTTTTCTAGCACCTACACCTTACAAGTACCTGCAATTCCAGCTCCCCAGGATCCAATGCCTTTGGCCTCTGATGGCACCTACACTTATGAGCACATAGCCACACACAAGCATACACGCAAAAATAAACATAAAACCTTAAAGACATGTATTCAAGTTATATATAAAGTGTTAGAACCTTAATATTTCTCTAATCACAAAATTAGCATATTTACCTTTCTCTGGGCATTTTGGATGTTTGCTTTTAGATGAAGAAGTCCCTACTCCACTGGCTGGTTTACTGTTTGAGTGTTTCTGTTCTACTTCGCACAAATACACATCAATGGGTCCTTTGGTGCTCCTGATATGTACTGTGATAGAGTCCTAGTGAGGGACACAGAAACCGTCAAGGTGAGCATGGGCATCCCCGAATCACGGTTTTTCAAATAACTTACATTCTTGTAGTTTCCCTCCTACTGTGCATTCGAGAAAAGCATGCTTCCAACTGTCACTACATTTTAAACTACTGGCCAACTCACAGTTAAGACCTCTGCTTAATCGTGAGAGGAGCAATGGCCTCAGAACTACTACATGGAGAGCCGAGTTCTCGGGGGCTCCTCCCCCTCTGTCAGCCGGGAGCTCTGGGGGTTTGTATAACTGTATTGTACAATAAGGTGTTTGGTTTCCAAACCAGTGCAGAGGTTCTGAGGTCACAGGAAGGCTATTCTGTCCAGTTAAAAGATGTTAAGAGGAAAAGATGAAATGAAAAGATGCCTCATGTAATTTGAATCATCACACACAAACAGAACTACATTAAATGACTGCTGGCTCTGGCCTCAGTTTTATTTACCCAGCAGCAAATTCCAATGGTTTTTCCCTCAAGAAATTAAAAATGTGGTTGCTTGTATTTAGCGGCTAAATGTGTAGGGGCATTTCCAGTTATGATTCCTGTCTTTCCCATCAGGAGCTGGCCTGGCTCTCCTCATGTCCACCCTTTCCATACCCACATGGATAGGCCCACCCATACACCACTACGCTCCAGCTCCTTCGCTCTGGAATCTCACCCAAGCAAGTTGCTTCTTAGAGAGACTGTAAATCTCTTGTGTCCTTCCTGGGACCAGACGGCTGAGACCACCTTTGTACTTGGCAGCTCCAGTGTAGGGCAGGTCTGGTTTACACGGAACCTTTTATCATTAAATAATGCAAGAAAACAATGTTGCGCCCAACTGGCAGTCAGTGGAAAGGATTTCAAAGTCTACCAGCCACCAAATCATTCCCAGGAACTAAGGGGTGGTTCACTGGTCCAGAGTAGGTACTCCTCTTGAGGAAGATTTCAGTTTGGATCCTAGTACCCACACCAGGATGGTCACAACCACCTGTAACTCTGGTTCCAGGGGAGCCAAAGCCAAGGCCTCCATGAGCATTTGCACTGAGATGCACATGATCACGCACACGCACACACACACGCACACACACACACAGAAGTTTAAAAAAGTTTTTTAAAAGGGGGTGGAGGAGAAGGGCACCTATTTCTTATTTTTCAGACCACTCTGTCCCTGTCACATTTACTTAAACTGCCATGGTAGCGTAAAAGTGGATGGGTGCTATCTAAACAGATGGCCTTGTGGCCTTGCTCTGACAAAACTATTACATGAACAAGTAGGAAGCCAGGATGAGCTGAAGGCCACTGTGGCAGCCCTGTACTAGGCACACAATCCCACTAGAGCTTTATGGGGTCAGTTTCCTGAGCTGGCATACTGCTGAGAACAGTCAGCTTGGAGGACCAATCACAGAGTTCTAAACAGGACCAAAAGAGGCTCAGGCTGAGCTCAAAGGCTCAGGGTGATTTAGCAATTACAGTCAAGCAGCTCAGAGCACTGAGAAATCAAACCCCATTAATTCCTGTAGAACGGATTACCATGCCCCAAAGAAAAGCTGTGCTGCAAGATTAGTGGCTCTTTAAAGAGTTTCAGCATCTGTGGAGTAACTCATCCTAAATATGTTTCTTGGTTACTTGTCTAAATTCAGATCAAACAGATCAAACCAGGGAATGTGACCAAGTCACAATCTAAGTGTGACTGAGGGAAGAGCTAGTGCTTCTTCATGACCACTGACCCACTGTCAGGTAGCAGGGTCTCACTTGGACAGTATTCTGCTGGGGAACAAAAGAAAGGAGCGCATGGGAATATTCCTCACTACCTCGATGATGGGCTGGCTCTGAGAAGCCTGGGGACTATCTGGCTGTCAGAACTCCATGGTTTGTGTCAAGAAGGGCCACAGCTTTGTTTCTGACCCCACCCTCCTCACCAAGTGGCCTTCTGGTGACAATTACTCTCAAGTTTTCCTGGAGCAGCTGGCAGCGGACATGAAGACTGATCTTACATAGAGGATACATATCTGTGACTCGCTGTTCTGGCTTGTTCTTGGTCTTTGGCAAGTCCCATTGGTAACAGCTATTACTTTTGGAACTTGAAGACCAAGGCTAATGGGGCGCTTACTTCTGCAGCCTGATAGCAGCAGCATGGCTGAGAGCGTCTGTAAGCCAAACTCCATCCTATGCCTGGTCCTGCTGGTCACCATGTGGGCTCCTGAAGCATTCCTGCCTCTCTGTGCTTTGCTCTCTCATCTCTGAGGAGGTCACAAGGACTACCTCACTCAAAGTTAAGCTAACAGGGGCACAGCTTGACAAGCACACAGATAACAAGTGACTGTAGCAGTCACAGATGTGGCTGCTAGCCACCTCCTCCCTTTTTAAATGCTTTCTGTGGCGCAGTGCTACCTACTTCTCTGGGAGCTGGAACATCCAGTCTGGTTTCCTCTGGTGCCTTCACTGCAATGACAATCTGTTCATGGAAAGCTTGAATGCTGTGGATATCTTGATACGTTACATATGCTAGTGTGAAACTTGGTCAAGGATATGACAAAATGGACTGGTCACCCCCCCATCCCTGCCTCTCTTCACCACCCCAACTCCACCCACCCCCCCATCCCTGCCTCTTCTCACCACCCCAACTCCACCCACCACCCTAGCCCTGCCCCTGTTTTTTTTTTTTTTTGAGGCAAAGTTTCACTACTTGGCACTAGCTAGCCTGGAACTTGTTATACAGACCAGGCTAGCCTTGAACTCAGAGACCTGCTTTTCTCTCCCCCCTGAGTGGTGGGAATGAAGGTGCACATCACACTCAGCCAGATCACCATCTCTGACATGAATGTAGGGACTAGAATAGCTTAGCTTGTTATGGGATACAACCTTACCACAAAGGGAAGCAGTTAGAAACAAAACAAACTTCATGATAATTGTTACTTCAAAAAGAATTCTTAAGATTTGATGGTGTTTTATAATATTTGTAATTCAAAGGATTCCTTTAAACCAAACACTGATTATAGAAATTTCTAGTGCAAATATTAAATAAGCCTGAATCCTGAACATAAACACAACTTACAAATGTAGTTATCCCATTGTCTTTGGGGTGGGTAGAGTTGTGGGGTGGATGTTCTAAATCCCCACTGGATATCCAAAGCTATGGACCAATACAAACCCTATATATAGTGTACATTTCCCTACATATACATATATAGTAAGGTTGAATTTATAAATTAGGCATGGTAAGAAACCAATAATAAGAGTGCAATTGCAACACACAGCATACTGAAAGTTATTTAAAAATCAAATTACTTCTAGGATTTTCACTTAATATTCTTAGATCATAACTGACTGTGTGCAGCAGAAATTATAGAAGGCAAAACCACAAATAAGGGGAAACCACTATGTTCAAATCCCCAACTATAGTACATTCTGTGTAAATTCTCACTCACTGTGAGAGTTAAGTGTTAGCTCTTTCTGAGAACTTGAGAAAAAAAGCATTCAGGGTTTGGGTAAGAATCTTCCAGAAGGCGGGGAACACCAAGGCTACGAAAAAGGCTGGGCTCACGAAGTTTTCAGTGCGGCCATGCACCTGTGATCTCCCTTCAAGCACATTTCTATCGTTGAATGCCTTTCAACTTCTCCTACTCTTTTGCCAGATATCTCACTCAATCTAGTAACTCTGGCTTCCTCTCTTTTAGAGTACAGACTCTCTAGCTGGCTGTGGCACTGCAAGCCTTGGCTTAGGTCTTCTGACATCTGTCCTGTGGTAATAGGATTTGACTGCCATGGAGAGTGCAGGGAGCCATAACTGAGGGCCAGACCCGAATCACCCCACTCACACAGGGCACTGGAAGTCACAGACAGCGGCACAGTGTGGGGTCCCAGGAGAAGGAGGAACAAAGGATCGGCCTCTTCTGGTTCCCGCACAGACGGGTGACCGCAGACACTAATTCAGTGGCAGCACATTCTGCTTCAGAAATAATCTAGCCCACAAATGAGGGAAAACCTGATTTTTCACAAAAGGTGACAAACATTTTACCGTCCAGGACAGAAACTACAGAAATAAAAAACCCTCCACAGCAATGGCAACCTGGGGTTGTCATTGCCAACTGTCACTGCTGGACTTGACCAAGGTGCACAAAGAAGCTACAACCAACAAGGATTGCTTGTGTATGACTGAGGTGCAGCACCAAATGTTTATTTACTCTAACTTTTTTGAGTTTTATTTTATTTAATTTTTTTAATAAATAAATTTATTTGTTGCTTCAGGTTACATCTCCATCATATTGTCCTCTTTCCCCCCTTCCCAGCCCCGCCCTCCCACCCTCTACCCCCTGACCCTTCCATCCCACTCCTCTGGAGTGGAGTGTCCCTACATAACAGTCCCCCACCCCAGTTCAGAAGTCATATGAGGGCCAAGAGCCTCCTCATACACTGGGGGCCTACAAGGCAGTACCACCAGTGAAAAGTGTCTCATTGCCAGGGAGAGAAAACTAAAAAACAAACAAACAAACAAACAAAAAATGTCCATGTTCCCTTTGGTGCATTGGTGGTAGTATAGATATCCTGTACTATATAGCTAAAATCCTACTATAAGTGAATAGATGCCATGTGCATCCTTCTGAGTCTGGGTTAGCTCACTAAGGATGAGCTTCTCTAGTTCCATCCATTTGGCTGCAAATTGCATAATTTCATTGTTTCTGATAGCTGAGTAGTATTCCATTGTGTAGAGGGCTAATATCCAAAATCTACAAAGAACTCAAGAAATTAAATGCCAAGAAACCAAATAATCCAATCAAAAAATGGGGGACGGAGCTAAATAGAGAATTCACAAAGGAGGAATCCCTCCTGGCTGAGAGATACTTGAAAAAAATGCTCAACATCCTTAATCATCAGAGAAATGCAACTCAAGAGGACTCTGAGATTCCATCTCACACCTGTCAGAATGGCTAAGAACAAAAGCTCAAATGACAGCACATGCTGGCGAGGGTGTGGAGAATGGGGAACCCTCCTCCATTGCTGGTGGGAGTGCAGGCTTGTGCAACCACTATGGAGGTCAGTGTGGCGATATCTTAGAAAACTTGGAATAGCTCTACCTCAAGACCCAGTCATACCACTTCTGTGAACCACATCCAAATGATTCCTCACCAAACCACAAGGAAGTTTCCTCATCTATGTTCATAGCAGCCTTATTTGTAATAGCTAGAAATTGGAAACAACCCAGATGTCCCTCAAGAGAAGAATGGATTAAAAAACTGTGGTGCATCTATTTACTCTAACTTTTAAGGGCCTAGTTTTATATCCCGAATATGTAAATTAAATCCCCAATGCATTATCTACTATGGAAGCAGATGTTCTAAAGAGGTGGGAATGGAAGGATATCTTTCATTTTCCTTGTCATCTGTTAACTCCAACAGTTGCTGGGCACAGTCTTTAATCAGCTCATCCAAGGTGTCCTCCATCGCTGACAGGTCGGAGAGCTCAGCCTGCAGCTTCTTCTGCTGGGGCACAGCTCCAAAGTTGCTCAGGTCAGATCCTCTGTAAGAAAGACAGAGCTGCCAGGAGGGGAGCAAGGCTGTTTGTGGAGGGAGAGCCGGCCAAGAGAGAGCGCCTGCTAGAATGTCAAGCCTGCACTTTCTTCCAGACTGGCTATGTGGTTATGCTTTTCCTTTTCTCGGGACAGGGGACAGGGTCTCTCTACGGAGCCTTGGTTGGCCTCAAACTCAGAGAGCCACCTGCCTCCGCCTCCCAAGTGCTGGGATTTAAATGACTGACACAGTGTCCTAAAGGAGTACATTCCCATCAGAGTTGCCTGTATTTTGTCCTAAACAATGTCCTTCACGAACCCCTTTCCTCTTAACATTCGCTCAGTCATCTGATGACCTTTGGTTTTCCATCTGCCTATGGTGTCTCTAATGTACTTGAATGCTGGAATTCTTTTTCTTAGGTTTAGGTTTCCATCTGGCTATGGTGTCTCCAATGTACTTGAATGCTGGATTTTTTTTTTTTTTAACCTAGATCTACAGCTTTTCTCTGTGCACACACACAGCTCCATCCATGTTTCATCTTCAGGCTTTTTCTCCATGAGATCCTTCCCAATCACGCCAACTATTTAGCAACTGCCCTTTGGACACTAAGTCTGTTTTTACACTTGGGGCAGTGTGTCAGCCTAACAGCATCACAATCACCCAGTGTCCCTGCTGAGAATGCAGAAGCCTGCTCCTCCCCAGAAAGACCCAATCACAACCCAGGCGGCTGGGCTTCTGGCTGTGTACTACACTGACTGCTCCGTGAGAATCATGTCTTTCATTATTAACTCACACTAAGGAAACACGTTTTAAAAATCCCCTCTATTAGGACAGCCAGAGATACACAGAGAAACCCGGTCTGGAAGAACTTTAAAAAAAAAAAAAACCCTATTATCAGATGTTTCACTTTTATGATAAGGGAAAATTAACTAATCAACCATCTTATTTCATTTAGGTTTTCCATACCATGTGAATGACCTAATAATGTTCTCACTTAGACCTAAGTAGTCACATACATTTAAGTATACCGTAAGACAACAAGAAATCCTCAAGGAATCGATTCTTGCCTATGAAGAATCATAAAAGCTTCATTTCCTATTCCCAAACAATGCTGCAGCTGGACAGAACTCACTTAAAGAGAGGGGAAGGACCAGGGGATGACAGCTATCAACTCACATCCACCGAATGTGGTTCCTGGATTTCTTCTCCACCAGCTCGATGCCGTCCAAGACGTTGGTGATATCATACACCCGCCTTTTCCGGACTCCCAGTTTTGAGGCCACCTTGTTTAAGTCCAGAATGCCCCCAGGGGCAGATCTGACAAGATCCATAAACTTTCGAGTTAAGTACACCAGTGACACATCAAAACGGGGCCTCTTCACTTTCAGAGCCTCTGTAAACGAGGACACAGCACCACGTGAACTGATGTTTCTCAACCCCCTTAGTTGTCCGCCTATTTCCTCTCAGGATCAGGACAGCAACAGGAGCCCCCTGCCCCCCTCCCCACCTTGTGAAACAATCCATCACTGCTAGTTTCTATGGAAACATTTCTCTAGCTGGATGAAAAGCAATTCAGCCTCAGCTGGTCTAAGCTAAGGCATCAGGTTTCAATAAAGGCCAGAGTGAGTTTCCACTAATTACCAGTTTCCTTTAATATTCATTTTTACAAGTCTCATCTCTCTTATCAAAGAAGGTATTTCTGTAGCCATCTTCACACTATTCAGGAACAGGGTTAGAAATGATTTTGGAGCCGGGCAGTGGTGGCGCACGCCTTTAATCCCAGCACTTGGGAGGCAGAGGCAGGCGGATCTTTGCGAGTTCGAGGCCAGCCTGGTCTACAAAGTGAGTCCAGGACAGCCAGAGCTGTTAAACAGAGAAACCCTGTCTCGAAAAACCAAAAAAAAAAAAAAAAAAAGAAATGATTTTGGAATTAAATGCCTTCATTTCATACATATAATCGGCCAACATACAATATAGTTTTTATTCATTCTTCTTTGGGGCATGCTGAGGTATGAACCTGGCCCAGAGGTGCCAGACAAGCAAGCACATTACCACTGAGCAACATCCTCAGGTCATAGGTATAGTTTTTAAAAAATTTTAATCTTTTAATAATTTTTAATTTTTTTTTTTTTTAGTTTTATTTTTTGAGACAGGGTTTCTCTGTGTAGCCCTGGCTGTCCTGGACTCACTCTGTAGACCAGGCTGGCCTTGAACTCACAGAGACCCACCTGTCTCTGCTTTCTGAGTGCTGGTTATTAATTTCTTAAAAAGTTACTTATTTTATGAGTGCTTTGCCTGCATATGTGCACACCATGTATGTGTCTGGTGCCCAGAGGTCAGAAAAAGGCATAGGGTCCCGGAATTGGAGTTGCAGGTGGCTGCGTGCCAGTGTAGGTGCTGGGGACCCTCTAGAAGAGCAACAAGCAGTCTTAACCACTGAGCGCCATCTCTCCAGGTGCTCACACATACAGTTTTCAAAAGCAAAAGTAGGAAGATACTATTTTGTAATATGCTCTTTTAATATTGTGAACATCATAATGTATGAACAAATGTACTTCTTCATTCATTTTTTTCTTTTTCTTTTTTTTTTGGTTTTTCAAGACAAGGCTTCCCGGTATAGCCTTGGCTGTCTTGAAACTCACTCTGTAGACTAGGCTGGCCTTGAACTCAGAGATTCACCTGCCTCTGCCTCCCAAATGCTGGGATTAAAGGTGCGCACCACCACCACCTGCCTTACTTCATTATTCTTTTTTTTTGAGACAGGGTTTCTCTGTGCATTTTTGACTGTCTTGGACTCACTTTGTAGACCAGGCTGGTCTTAAACTTACAGAGATCCACCTGCCTCTGCCCCCCCCCCCCACCTCCAGTGCTGGGATTAAAGGCATGCGCCACCACTCCTGGCAATTACAAGCAGCTGTGAACTGCCACATGGGTGGCACTGGGATTTGAACACGGATCCTTTGGAAGAGCAGTCAGTGCTCTTAACTGCTGAGCATTCTCTCCAGCCCACTTCATTATTCTTAATGGCTGCACATCTAACTGCATAGAGTATCTGCTGAATTATCCCAGTACTTTGGACACATAAACTGGAATGATGTTCACAAGACAAGTCAGGTTTCATTATTCTCATTTTATACTCACTCACGGGCTAGATGTTTATTGGGTACATTGTAGTCTTATTATCTCGGGTTATAAACACATTCCAAGGATGTCAGCCATTTTATAAAGAACAAATCTAATGGAACATCTCTAACAAAGGCTGCTGCGGGGACAGCTCTTCAACCAAGAGAACTGTGTGGGTCTGATAAGGACCTCTGCTATAAGAATCAGTGTGCTGAGTGGTACTTAACTACTTAAGAACACGAAAGGCAATCTATACTGGAATGGAACTGGGGATGCTCCTAAGGGAGGATGATGGAGCAGCACAGAAAGATGAAGAGAAGTGCTCCCCATTCCAAGGAGGGACAAAGAAGCATCTGAGAACTGGGCATACACTGGGGTGCAGACTAGAGGTAAAAGAGGAGCAGAGCCCTCCCTGGGCTTGGGAGTCAGAGTTGGCAGGCAGAGGCAGCAGTGCCCAGAGACAGGATGAAGACACCGGCTCCAGGGCTATCCACCTAGGACCCAACACCGACTCTGAGCAAGCTCTGAAAACCTTCCCGGGCTCGGACTACTCATTTATGATGGATGACAACCCACAGCTGTATTCTGAAGCCTGGTCATTCATGCACAGGTGTCATTGTCAGTTGGTGTGGGTAGCTGAAAGAAACACCTCAAAGGTCAAGCTGACTCGATTTGCTGACCAGCCATAGGGGAGATGGTGGCAGATGCTGAGGGAAACGAGAGATGGTTTCTGAGATATACACCTAGGCATCTGTTAGTGAAAAACTGCCCACGAGAAGGACTAAATCAAGAGGAAATCAATGGAGGGGCATGGATCACAAAGATCATCCAATATCCTGAGCATGAACCTATGACATGGAAAGCCAGGAAGAGTGAAGGATGGCAGGAAACTACCTGTGTAGGAAGCCACCCTGGCATGTAGCTATGGCACTGCCACTGAGCCGTGAGGGGGTGAAGACACCGCCGCTCCCATCCACCCTCGATTTCAGCCACCAGGGTACCCTCTGCTGTGGCTTTACTTCTGTTCTCATGACCTCATGTACCCTCAAAACCAACCATGTTAACCATGTGACGGCCAAACTATAAAACCCAGACCTATTTAGGAACCAACTTACTTCTCATAGACACATATTGCACGTTTTCTTCTAGATTAATCCTTATTTTTGATGGCTGGAAAAAAGAAGACATAAAAATTAACTCAGCATTCTATAAACATCAACGAAAATGAGTTAATTTCTTTCTATGATAGTTTTTTAAAAATGCTTCTCCCCCAACCCTCAGGTAGCGAGGGTGTAAAAAAGGAGTCTTTCTAAATTGCACTTGGTCTGTAATGTAACCCTGTCTAAGGACCCTCCCAGGCGGTGTGTACTTCTGTGTGGATCAAGGAAGGCTGGTGGAAGACCAGATATGGGAAACAACTCCTGCAGACACTCCTATACTGAGCGCAGCAGGTGCTGGGGAGGAGACGCAAAGAAGGACGGTTAGGATACGGCCCCAGGCCCTGGAAGGCTCGGAGACGTGGACTCTGGCACTGCAGCCAAGGCTCTCACACACATACACATCTGGTTATTTAAGTGGTTCCAAAAATTTGCTTACCAAGTCAGCCAAATATTCCCATTAATGAACAATCAGAAGCCTTTAAAAACTATAATGGGAAGCAGTACATGCTATGGATAAATAGAAATACTGTTAAGTTACTGGACCAACCAAGCAACTGGCAGCAGCCGCAGTGTTAGGCTCGCCATGCTGTGGAGAACTGGGAGGTGGTTAAAGCTGCGGAAACTGTAACGATTTGCAATACATTTATTGTTCTTACTCCCTACAAAGGTGCACACTATGGCCACGTAGGAGTGGTCCAGTTTTGTAGCTGGAAAGAAGATCAACCACACCAAGACCATGCTGACGTGTTTATGGTGTAAGCAGTGGAGACTCACCAGAGACTTCTGAACACGACCACGACACGGTCTCGCTCAGGGTCTATGACACAATGTTGTTTGTGGTCCACAAATGTGGCACAAGCAGGACAGCAAGCTGGTTAAAGGGCCAGAGGCAGGGCAGCCAGAGGCCAGGTGGGCAATAGAGAAGCTGCTCATTCGGGAGCTATGGGGCCTCGGTCAAGATGATTCTTGTCACCTCTGACAAGATGAGAACATCTAGTAGCAGGTTACATGAGATGACATCTTGCCACAAAACTAGTTTAAAACAGTCGAGGATTGAAATGAACGCGTAGCCTGCTGGGTGTGCAACCCTGAAGCTGGACACTTCTTCCATAGGCAGGGACTAGCCGTCAACACTGCTGCCTATGGCATCAGAACTCTGAAACAGTCTTGTGAAAGTCGGCCACAGACAAGTGTGACCGACTGTCACTGCTATTTTTACATGTAACCCTTCTCCAAACACAGTTTGAGACAGGGGCTAGCTACTGGAGCAAGGCTTTGTTTGTTTCCTTCTACATTTATGTACTTTGTGTGTGCGGGGGTGCACATGTGGAGGTCACCTCTGACCTCCACATGTGCACCACTGAACCCTGTGGAGCTGGTTCTTTCCTTCCACCGTGTTGTTCCCGGGGGCTGAACTCAGGCTGTCAAGCTTGGCAGCAAAGGCAAAACCTATTGTGCTATCTTGCTGGCTTGCGAGGCTTTTTGAGAAGGGTCTCATATAGCCCAGGCTAGCCTCAAACTCAACTTGTTCCTAAGGATGACTTGGAACTTGTGATGTCTTGAGTGCCAAGATTGCAGGCATGTGCCTTAACACCCATTTGTTTGGTCCTAGGGATTGAACCTGGGGCTCTGTGCTTACTAAGTAAATATTACCAACTGAGCACACACGGGGCCTCATAGCAAGGTTCTTGAATGAGAAACAACCCCAACCTTCTCACTCTGATGTAAAAAGTGAGTAAACGGGTTTCCTGAAGTGTTAATAACCGCTCCTAGCTGCCTGCTGCAGGAGCTTCTTCTCTTAACCTAGAGTAGCAGGGCCACTCTGCACACAGGTTGCCTCCCCACTGGCTGCCCATCTGCTTTGCAGGGGCGCATCTTCTGTTGGCACAGGTTGGTACAGGGACTGAACTCCAATTAGAAAAGAGAAAGGATGTCCCTACCCGACCCTGTACCGTGCAATAAATACCAGTTGCACTGACACAGGAAACAGGTTCCAAACCATCATTTGTTTTCCTCCCTGTGTATGAAACCCTCCCCCTCTCTTTCTGAGACCGCTTCTTGCTATTATGTCCTGGCTATTCTAGAACTCCCTATGTAGCTCAGGCTGGTTTTAAATGTGCCATCCTCCTGCTTCAGCCTCCTGAATGCTAGGACCACACAGGTATGCTCACCATGCCTGGTTAACTGTGAAGCCGCAAAGTCATCTTGTTGCCACTTGGACAGAAGGGCAGAAGACCACACCCCTCCCCACCCCCAGTGGACAGCATTAGAGACCTCAGGAATGTCAGAGAACACTCAGCAGTAGACCCAATAAGTGAGTTGCATATTTGACATGTTCTGAAACACTTCCCTGCTCCACTGTCATGTCTAGAAACCTGTGTCTACATCCAGGGACACAAAATGGAACATCGCCACCCCCTGGCCTCATCCCTTATATCTACAGCTTTAAGAGGCTTCAGAATCTTCTCTGTTTGGAGGGTTGGGATACAGATCTCATTGTACAGCCCAGGTTGGCCTGGAACTTGCTATACTCCCGCCTCTGCCTCCCAAGGACTGGCATTACAGAATTGGGCCTCACTGTACAGTCCAGGTTGGCCTGGAACTTGCCATCCTCCCAAGGACTGGCATTACAGAACTGGGCCTCCACACCTGGCTAGAAGCTCTAAAGGTGGGAAAGAAAAATAAAAGGTGACATTTAGAGACTAATGTCCTAGGTCCTGCCTCCTAAATAGTTAATTCTCTATGCAGAGGCGTCTCTGTACTAGCTCCCTGCATGGGAACAATACTCCTTCAGGTGCTCAGTGAACACTGATCTCTCCAAGGTGACTGCATTCATGCCACCCATCCAGATCTTCCTTATCTTCTAATGTGCAAACCAACCTTACCTCCATCAGTACTATTGTTTCTCTGCTCCAAAACCCAGACCAGGTTTAAGCCATTTATCTTGGCAACAAACAGTCACCAAGACATGTAACTGTTCTTTCTGCACAACGGCTTATTAAATCTTGGCATTTATTAATTATTAATAAGTTAAAGAACTGATATGTTGGGCTGGAGAGATGGGTGAGTGCTTAAGAGCACTGGCTGCTCTTCCAAAAGACCAGGGTTCAAATCCCAGCACTCACATTGCAGTTCACAGCTGTCTTCTGTAATTGCTCAGTGTGGTGGGTGGCACATGCCTTTAATCCTAGTACTCGGGAGGGAGAGGCAGTTGGATCTCTGTGATTTCAAGGCTAGCCTGGTCTATAAAGTGAGTCCAGGACAGCCAAGGATACATAGAAGAAACCCTGTCTCAAAAACCAAAAACAAACAAACAAAAAAACCAAAGCAACAACACAACTCACTCCTACACATAAAAAAAAAACCAAAACAAAACAAACAAGAAACATAGTTCCCACTTTATTAACTTCTTGCTTAATCTTTCTGTGCGTGGTCAGCATGAAATGGACAGAAATACACAACACCTGCAGAGGATGGAGCAGTCAAGAACAGAATTGCTCTGGGACACACAGAGTATGACTAACAGGCTTGAGGCTAAGGAAGGGCTAAACAGACAAGTTATCCATAAATCTGGACTCTATACACCTCAAGGACAATATGGAGACGTATGCCTGGGTATAAACTTGAGAAAATGAGGCCAAGCATGGAGCATGGAATCACAGAAAAATAATTTAGAAAAGATAAGCCTGGAGCCAGATTATGTTAAGAAGTTTTTACTCTGTCTTGGTAGGACTAAGGAATCACAACTAATTCTTTGGCCAAATGAGATTAGAAACACAAAACACACTTTGAAGAGAGTATCAGTTGTGGGAGAAAAACATGCAACTGTGAGGGACAGGAATTGTGGCAGGAAACCAGTCAAGATGGCATTATAGCACCAAATAGCAGTTGATGGCAGCTACTGAGGTTAATAACTTCAGAAACCTGGTGGTGGTGGTTGGGAGGTGGGGTCTGGAGGCAATTCAGGAAAAGAGAAAAGGCCAACAGCAATGCCTAGAGCACATACACACAGACATACTTTTAAGTTTTAAATCTAAGTAGGAACATCTAACATACAACTGGAAAGTTCTGGGAAAGATGTATGGATTTGGGGTTACCTCGAAGCAATCAAAATCACTAGATCGGATTTGAATATCTAAAACTTCGGAGGGTGCTATCTTCTGATGCAGCACGAAGAGGTAAGTGGTTTTTCCATTGTGAGCATTTAGAGTGTCAATCAAATCCTCAAGAAACCACCATGGTTGCAGGCCACGAGATACAGGTAGTGAGTGATCACCTACACGAACAAACTGTAGAGAACCCACAAGAAGGGGACAAAGGGAGCCATCGTGGCTGTTATAAACACAACAGAGAGTTCTCAGCCAAGAGTGAGCGTGGTTAGCTGTGACACAAGATAAAGGTGTGACTGATAGAATTGACACCACCAACAGCAATCTTGTTTACAACAATCGTAGAGTACTTAGGACCCAAATCTTCAGCACACTGCTGGGTGGTAATGGAAGGTCAAGTGGAAACTAAGCAGATCACTTAAAAAAAAAAAAAAAAGAAGGGAAAGAAATTAGGAAAAGGCTGTCATCTGCGGTCATTCTGAGGTTCCTCCCAGCTTCCTCCTTACCTAGCCACAGCGCAGTCAAACATCTCAGAGTCTGTTCTGACAAACACTAAGACAAGAATAACAATCTGAAGGTTGTTGTGAGGAGTTGGACAAAGCAATGCTCATGAACTATCTGGCACGGGACTGGCAAGAATGGTTTGGATATTGCTTGCCTTGGAGAGAAAACAGCGATCAGAAGAAATGGACAAAGGATCCAGCAGGGGCCCTGAGAACCCTGGGAAACAGAATGGAGGGAACAGTCGTCGCTCTTTCATTTCCTGTCAAAAACCAAGATGGGCCAGCGAGATCGCTGAGTTGGTGAAAGCACTTGCCACCAAGCTTTACAAATGCAACCCGAATTCCATCCCGCGAACCACAACGGTGGAAGCAAGAGACCGACTTCCCCAAGTTGCTTTCTAAGCCCTACAACGCGCCTCGTGGAATCCATGCGCCCGCCCATCCACTCACACACAAAGTAAGTAAATGCAATAGAAACTGTAAAAAAAAAAACAAACAAACAAACCCCCAAACCAGAGGGCGGTTCAAGAATCGGGAGCTACAGGGAGAGCCCCTGGGGACCAAGCGACAGGATGCAGAGGGTCCGACCCAAGGAGCGCGCCCCCGGCCTGCGCTCACCAGTAGGCTCTCCACGTTGATGGGGTCCCGGCAGCGACGGCGCACGGTTTCCTGCGCCGGGTCCACCAGCAGACTGGGCAGTCTCCGCGCCGGCCGCTGCTGCTGACTCATGCTGCTCTGTGCCCCTCGCGCCCCACGCGCCCTCCCGCCTTCCCGGGCGGCTCGGCGCGCTCGTTCTCGGCCCCGCGGCTCCTTCAGCGCCGCCCCGGCCGCCGGCTCCACCCACGGAGCACCGCGGCTCCTCCCACAGAGCGCCGCGGTCCCACTTGCCCAGCGCTGCGCTCAGGCGCGGAGGGGACCTGGGTGACCGCGGAGGCGTTCAGGTTCCCGGGCCGGCCATCTTCCCGCATGCGCACTGCGCCGGCCCTTGCACATGCGCACGGCCTTCCCGCGGAGCTCTCCCGCGCACTCTGGTCCTCGCCGGCTGCTGGCGCCCCGGTATTCCGGAGGACGGATCCTCGGAGAGAATGGCAAGGAGAAGAAAGAGGTGGAGCAGGGATTCTGGGGGACCGGAGCGGGCATTCCGGAATCCCGACCTGCGGACTGCAGGTTCTGAGTACCCGGAGACGATGGTTGTCGGGCACCCATCGCGCATCTGATGAAGCATACATACCACATGCTCGTAAACAAGCCATTCTGAAGGGACCAGAAAGCACATGATTCTAAGCCCAGCGCCATAGAGGACTGAGCAGGAAGATCATGTGATTCGAAGCCAGCTGAAGTACATCGTGAGAGTAGACTTTATCCCCAAACCACAATCCCCGCCCCACCTTTTAAAATTTTTTTACTGTGTAAGTTTTTGATTCCTTATTGTATCAGGTATTGGACTGGGCTCAAGAAGACACTGTTTTGAATGTGACAGACTGGATCTCAAATTCCAGTGGAGGAGATAGATAAGACATTTTAACTGGGGTGCTGGAGAGATGGCTCTGCAGTCAAGAGCAGTGGCTTGTCTTTCAGAAAACAGTTAAACTCCCATCACCCACATGGTGGTTCACAACCATGCTAACTCCAGGCCTAGGGGGAATCTAATGCACCACACAGGCACCAGGCACATACATGTTATACAGACATACATGCAGACAAAACACCTATACATATAAACTAAACTAGAAAAAAAAAAGTTACCTGGAGCCATAAGTCATGTTTTTAAATCATAAGGTCCTAATCCAGTTTCTGAAACTCTTTCTGTGCCTTAGTTTCTAAATTTACAAAGTGGGGAGTTCTTATCAAATCAAGTCGCTGTGTAGATCCAATGACTTAAAGGTTTGTTTGAGACATGGGCTCTATGTATTCTTGGCTGTCCTGAGGCCTTGAATTCACAGAGATCCTCCTGCCTCTGCCTCTCAAGATCTGGGATTAAAGGCGTGAAACACCACACCTAGTGAGACACATGTACTTTTAAAAAGATTTATTTATTTAAATTAAAAATATCTGTTGTTTATCTTATGTACATTGGTATTTTGTCTGCATGCATGCCTGTGTGAGGGTGTCAGGTCCTCTGGAATTGGAATTACAGACAGTTGTGAGCCATCATGTGGGTGCTGGGAACTGGTCTTCTGGAAGAATAGTCAGTGCTCTTAACAACTGAGCCATCACTGCAGCCCTTATTCACTTATTTTAAAATTATGGGTATGGGTATGTGCACGGGAATGCAGTGCCTGTGGAGGCTTGAAGTCTTGGGTTCCCCTGGAGCTGGAGTTGCAAATGGTTGTGAGCCTCTGGACACAGATGCTCTGACCCTCTTGGAAAGGCAGTAAGTGCTCTTAACTACTGAGCCACGTCTCCAGCCCCTATTTGTTTGAGTGAAAGGGAACATGATGTGGAGACTCTGGTGTGGAGAGAAGCTCCTAAGCTGCAGGAGACCTGGGCTTAGTGAGGGCACAAAGGGCTTTTGAAGGAAGTTGGCTCCCACTAGATTATACACTTCTAGGGGTCAGAGATCTCCTGTGATCTTGGGATCTCCAGTGTTTATCTTGGAGCATGGCAGGCAGCAAGTGCTCAGAAAATTCTTGCTGAAGATTGGTAGAAAGAGAATACGACCATGGAGAGGTTATCTCTAGGAGAGGAAGAGCACCTTTTGTGCAGAGTGGAGTTTCTCAGAGTAACAAGGAGAGCCTCTACCAAAAGGAATTGGGAGAAATCTGGTGCTGGAGAGCAGGCATGGCTAATTTTGAGGCTCCTTTACCCATCCTCTGTTGTGTGTCAAGCAACTCCGCATACCTTTGTTCATGTAAATCTTCTCACATCTGAAGGGTGTGGCCAAGTATGGAGGTGTATGCTTGGAATAACAGCACTGTGGTTGCTGAGGCAGGACCACTGGATGTTGGAGGCTAGCTTGGGTCGCACAGTGAGAGATCATGTCTTAAAAAACAAACTTCCACTGTCAGCAAAATCCCAAGGATAATTTTCTTCCCAATTTACAAATCAGAAAATCAAAGATCAAGCCAGGAGTGGTGGCACACACCTTTAATCCCAGCACTCAGGAGGCAGAGGCAGGCGGATCTCTGTAAATTTGAGGCCAACCTGCTCTACAAAGCGAGTTCCAGAAAAGCCAGGGCTACACAGAGAAACCCTGTTTTGAAAAACCAATCCAACTAACCAACCAAACAAACAAAACCGAAGATCAGTAAGATTACAAAATTTACCCAAGGGGACTAGCTAGCTATTGATAAAGACACGATTTGAGTTCACAGCTGGATAAAACATTTTAGTATTTGGATCCTTGTGCAGCTTGTTAAAGACTGACCATAATTTCTACAGTTAAAAGGGTTGGGCCAGTGAAGGAGAGGTGTGACTTATGACAGGTGAGAGGCACCCAAAGCTAACCAGAGAGCTTGAGTACCAACTGGGGGAGAGGGAGAACAGTGAGCTAACCAGAGAGCTTGAGTACCAACTGGGGGAGAGGGAGAACAGTGATTCAGTCTTCCCAGTCACATAAAAAAAACACAGTCATGTGGCTGAAGCCTGAGGTCTAAGTCATTCCTGTATTGTTTGAGCATTTTTTTTGGGTACTGGGCAGTAGGTCAGGAGCTGAAGGGATACCTAATCCTGACAGGGACATCCTGGAGTACTAGGAGCTCCCAGGTTGGTGAAGATATAGGACCAGAAAGCTTAAGAACAAATTGAACATGTCTAACACACCATGGCAATGTGGAGGAGGAGAAAAATAATAATTGACTTTGGGACTCCTTCATGCATCATCCCGTAAAGCAGATCTGTCTGGAACAGTAAAGGAAGATACAGAGACTGAAAGATGGTGGTGACTCAATGGGCCTTCAGCCAGTAAATCCTTTGTGCCGTTCACTAGGGACTGAATGCTTCTATTCCCTGTGAAATCCGTGTGTTCAAAACCAGTGTCCAATCAACTGGTTTTAGACATGGCCTTTGGGAGGCAACTGGGCGAAACCTCTCAAGAATTGGGACGCCTTTATAAAAGACACTGAAGGCGGCATAGATGAGGAAGGTCAGAGTGCTGGCCTAGTGTGCACAAAACCTTGATTTCATTTTCATCACCTTATAAACCAAGTGTGGTAACACACTTTTAATCCCAAGCACTTGGGAGGTGGAGGTGGGAGGGTCAGGATTTCAAGGTCATCCACAGCTAAATAGTGAATAGTGAGTTTGAGGCCAGCCTGGAAAACCTGGGATCTAGACAGGGTTGAAGTGAGGAAGAAAGGGAGAGAGAGAGAGAGAGAGAGAGAGAGAGAGAGAGAGAGAGAGAATGAGAACGCAGGAAAGATCTCTTATTTCTTCTACCATGTGGTACTGAGTCATGAGTCTCAGCATTGCCATTACCTGGGTGAGGGGTTGCTAGAAATGCAGGTTCTATGGTTCTATTCAGAACTACCATATTAAAGACTCAGAGGTTTGAGTGTGCCTCTGTAAGGCACTGGCTGGGTCCTGGTCTGGTCCTTATTGTCCAAAGAGGAAACTAGCTCCTTCTGGCTCTGCAAGCACCCAATCCCCTAAATTGATACTTAAAAAAAAAATCAAAGCCAAGTTAATTTTTTAATTGTGATATTTGGGGATTGAAGACTTAGAACAAAAATGGATGGTGTCCTGGCTAGTTTTATGTCAACTTGACACAAGTCATCTGATAGGAGGGAACCTCAACTGAGAAAATGCCTCCATAAGACCCAGCTGTAGGGCATTTTCTTAATTAGTGATTGAGAAACCCATTTAGTGATAGAACCTAACCCATTGTGGGTGAAGCCATCCCTGGGCTGGTGGTCCTGGATTCTATAAGAAAGCAGGCTGAGCAAGCCATGAGGAGCAAGTCGGTAAGCAGCACCCTCCATGGCCTCTGATCAGCTCCTGCCTCCAGGTTCTTGCCCTGACCTTCAATCCTGACTTGCTTTTGATGTTGGACACTGATCTGGAAGCATAAGCCAGATAAATAAACCCTTTCCTCCCCAAGTTGTGTTTGGTCATGTTGTTTAATCACAGCAATATTAACCCTAATTAGGACACGATTGGGTCCATTCAGTAAGCAGGCATATTGTAATGGACATAATGTTGTACTTTAGAGACAGGGAAAGTGAATAATGCTGAGAGTGACAAGTTGGTCACCCACACCAAGAGTGTTGACAACTTTTGCATTTTATTCAGTCCTACTTTCTTGTAGCTGCTGCTGTAACTAGAAAGGTCCTTAAATATTGTTTCATGCTATAGAGAGAGTTGTTTCTGTGCACACATAAGGAACCTTCTTCAAACCCTTGTATCCTTCCTCCCCCTTCCTTCTCACTTCTTCCTCCCCCTTCCTCTTACCCCTTCTCCACTTCCTGCTCTCCCTTCTCCCCTTCTTCTCCCTGTTCCTTTCCTCCTTCTCCCCCTTTTCCTCTCCTTTCTTCTCTCCCTCTTCCCTGTCCTCCCCTTTCTCCTCCTCTTCTTGCTCTTCCCTACCTCTCTTCCTCCTTCTCCTCTTCCTTTCCCCCTTTCTCCCCTTTTTCCTGTTCCTCTCCTCTTCCCCTTCCTCCTCTCCTCCTCCCCTCCCTCCTCTCCTTTGTCCTCCCCTCCCTCCTCTCCTTT
>CAJQZJ010008952.1:5323605-5334985 GCA_907164525.1 Lophiomys imhausi
TGTGTGTGTGTGTGTGTGTGTGTGTGTGTGTGTGTGTGTGTGTGTGTGTGGAGAGCCACGGAAGCATGTGGGAAAGAGGCACTGTGCTGCTGTGTGCATCTGCAGATGTAGAAGAGTGTAGGCAATTGGTCCACACATGAATAGACATGTAAGAGGAAAATGTACGGGAGGATGGGTATCATGAATGAGGCAGAGAGGAATGCCTGTGTGACTTTTTAAAGGATAATGCTAGGCAAAGAGACAAAAGTACCCAGAAGCCATGCCTAATTGCCTGGGTGACCTCATGGCCTCTGGCGAAGACCTCAGGCCACTGAGTGGGCTCTGAGAATGACATACTCTGGTGTGAGGTCAACCACCACAGGTTGGGTTTGACCCCATTCTTGTCAATGACATTTTAGATAAAGTTGATTCGGTTCATTAAAGAATATGTTTTTTTTTTAAAGATTTATTTATTTATTTTATGTATATGAGTGCTCTATCTGCATGTACACCTGCACTCAGACAAGGGAATCAGATCACATTGTGGATGGTTATGAACCACCATGTGGTTGCTGGGAATTGAACTCAGGACCTTTGGAAGAACACTAGCCAGTGCTCTTAAGCACTGAGCCATCTCTCCAGCCCCCAAAGAATATGTTTTGAAATTAACTTTTTTTAAAAATTTTCAAGTTTTGGTTCAAGTTCAATAAAGACATAAAATCAGTGGGTCAGGTTCAGCCCCAGGAAAAACAACCAAAGCATTTCTCTTTGTGCTGGTGTTTAAGTTAATGAACTAGGAACCAGGGATGATTCATTAGCCTGGAAAACAATCAGTGCCCTTTCTAGTGACTTTGCTTTCTAATTAATTCTTAATTGGTAGGAGTCTATGCATTTCTAAAATTCATTACAGATTTTCAAAGTTAAGATTCAGTGTTTTCCCCAAAGTCATTATAATAATCAGGAAAGGCTTGCGGGCAGCATCTATGCATTTATGTGTGCAGGGGACACATAATTGTCCCTTGGATATTATACAGATAGACAGACACATGAGGAAGAAATACATGAAAGGGTGGGGATGAGGGAGGAGAGGGGATGTGTATGTGAGGCAGTGGTTTTGTTTTTTTTTTTAACCTCTAAGTGCAACACTGTGGTCCGATTAAATTTAATGTTGAGCTGGACTGTACTTTTGTCTTCATTGAAAGTGACTGCCCTTTTGTGTGTGGGATGGCCTTGTGAATGAGAGGAAGCCATTTGGAGTGTCTTTCTTCTGCAGCAAGCTGACTGCTGTGGGAGGGCCTGCTCAGCTTTGTTAGGGTCTGGTGCTATTTATTTATTTGTTTATTTATTTATTTTGCAGCCTTGGGGATAGACTCCAGGGCCATGTACTTGCCAGGCAAGTGTTCTTCCACTGAGCTACAATCCCAGACTCCTTCCAAGTTTAAAAGGTTACATTTTAAATACTTATAAAAGAACTTTGGCTCAATTATGCTGGGAAAACTGAAAATACTCCTTGCCTTTATAAAAAGTTTGTTGAGTTTCACTCTGTATTTTATTTGTTTGGCAGATAAGCTGTCAAAATGTAAGGGTAACTTCAGGTAAATAACTCTCCCATCATGCAGATAATGATAATTAAATCCGAGAACACGCACCCACAGACACACAAATCCACGGACATCCACACCCACAGGAACACACACATACATAGACACACAGAGGCCCCCATACATACATAGACACACACACACAGACATACACACAAACACACACAAATGGATACACAGACGCACACGCAGACAGACACACACATAGACAGACAGGCACACAGATACACAAGCACAGAGACAGACACACACAGACACACAAACACAGAGACAGACAGATACACACAGACACACAAACACACACAGAGACACAAGCACAGACACACACAGGCACAAACACACACAGAGAGACATGAAAACAGTAGGGGAATTTACGAAGAAGTCCAATAGGAGGAGGAAAAAGATAAGATATTGGGGTGGGGGAATATGCTCAAAGTATATTATATAGTATATACATATGAAACTTTATATATGATATATATTATATATACACATATATGAAAAATTAAAAGCTACTGCAGTTGCTAACCCAAACCATGAAGTAAACATGTTGGTCACCATTAATTGCAACAGTTACTCTGTAATTTGAGAATGTTCACTTCAGTCTTGTTCATACTCTTGAGAAGCTAGATTAGTTTAAATGTTCATCAACAGAAGAATAGAAACATAAATTGTCCCAGGCTCATGCCAGGGAATATTATTTAGCAGTTCCAGTGAAGGAACTGGCTCTGCTGGTAAGATCAGATGAATCTTGCAAACATTCTCATGAGCAAAACAGAACAAAGAGTCCAGGTTACAAAATGGAACAGTGTGATCCCAAATGGAGAGCTGAAGCTGATAAGGACGGCGTCTACCTTGCAGCAGCTGCGTAAGTCCTGTTTGGTACAATATGGAAGGTTGGGTTTGAAGGAAAGAGCTGCAGCCTACAGGGCTGTCCAGAGGGACCAACTGAATAGGATTTCTTTTCCCCTTGAGCTGTAGTTTTATTTAGCTCAGGCTGGCCTTGAAATCGTTGTAGTCAAAGATGGCCTTGAACTCCTGACCCTGTAGTTCCCCTTTCCTGCAGGGTTGGCTTTACAGGCATGGACCAACATGCCTACCTTATGCTTATGCAGTGCTGGGTAACTCACTGCGTCCTAGGCACGCTATCAGCAGGACTACAGTCCCAACTTCTTGGAATAATTTTATTACAGAAACATCTGCAGCCAGTTAGGCTTGGCTGGGTCTTAGGCACAGGGCTCATCATGTTACTGTCCCTAGTCTAGCCTGTGCTTGGAATATTTCCTGATTAGAAAAGAAAGCTGGTGCCTCTGCCATTCTGAAAATGGGGACAAGAGAGCATTCCTCAGCCTGGCCACTTTTGCGGGAGATTGACCCTTATTCTCCCATTGTCTCCCTCTCCTAGCCAGACCATCTCTCTGTTTTTCAAGGACCTTTGGCTGTGAGGCTGGCTCAAGCCCTCTGCTGGTACCCTTTAAAAAAAAAAAATTTTTTTTTTTTTTTTTAATCAATGCGTGCTGCAGATTGGAGGTCAGAGGACAGCTTTCGGAAGTTGCTTCTTGCTTTTCTTCATGTGGGATCCAACGCTGGGGCTTAGTTTTTGGCTGCAAGCTCCTGTACCCACTGAGCTATGTCACTGGCCCTGCTGGGGTTCTTGAATGGCAGGAGGATACAAAGGGCTGGGTATGTCTCTGGCAAGTTCTGAAGACACAAGGGTTTCCTAGAAAGGAGTATTGGAGGAGATGATATTGATGATGTTCATGGGTGCCTTCTGTTGTCTGGCTACCTGAATTTCCCAGACTTCTGCCGGCTGCTAGTGGCCACCTCTGTGTTGCAGAGGCCAGAAAGGTCTGCACCAGCAATTGCAGGTTTGTTCCTTCCCTCCCGCTCTCATCCTTCGGATACACTTGTACCAGGGGAAGTTCGGGTTCCACCCTCCGGTGTCCAGGGTTCCAGAATCTTCTCTGCTGGTCTAAGGTAGGCTCCTCACTGCAGGAGGCTTATCAACCTCCACTGTTGGGGACCCAAGTCTCCTACTTCTGTCCGCTTGAATCGCCAGGGTGTCGTCCTGCGGTCCACAGACACGCCCTGCGCCTGATGGAGCCTCTGGGTGGGGTCGTCTCGCTCATTGGAGCGTCCCCCTATCCCCAGCCCCTCCTCGGGCAACTGCGGCTAAGCAACAAATGACCTCTGCCCCCGGAGGCTTCCGACTTCCGCGCGGACCCCTCCCAAACCGCGAACCTCGTGAGAACCCAGCGAAGCTGTGGGTGCGTGCAGCGGGGGGGCGGGACGGGGCGAGGGCGACACTCGCGGGGCTGGCCAGTTCCCTCCTGCGCCCACACCTGGACGGAGCCGCAGTCCCATCTCAGGTCCCCCCGAAGCAGGGCGGCCCGCAAGACCCGGACGGGCGGACTCTGCGGCTCCGCGGCTCCGGGCTTTGCGCAGCGCCGGCTCGGACAGCGCGGGCTCCGAGGACACGGGGCGAGGACAAAGGGCGCGAGGTGAGGGTGGCCGCGGGGCGGGGGCGAGGGGGTGCGGGGGTGGGGGTGGGGTGTCTCGCAGCAAGGGACGTGGGAGGTATCCGTGTCCGTGGTGTGCGTGAGTGAATCAGCCAGCCAGAGCCACAGCCAGAAAGAGAGGGGGAGGCAGAGCCAGAGTCCGAGCGCGCCTGGCACATGGTGAAAGCTCCTGCTGCATAGGTAAGAACTTTAGGAAAAAGACAGCGCCGCCCCGGGTTGTGTGCGCCGCGGCCCGGTGTTGGGGAGGCTGTTTGCGCCCCCCTGACCCCTGAGGTGGCAGCCGGGTCTTCTGCAGCACGTGGGGACACAGGAGAAACGGGACTTCTTCCCGGAGTGGCCAGGGAACGCCTGTGAAAGGCTGTGGCGGTGATGATCACTGGTTGAGGAGTTTTAGTTACTGGATTCCAGTTGGGAGCCTGAAACAAAGGCTACTGGCCCGAAGTCCAAGGAAGTAAGTGTGTGTGTGTGTGTGTGTGTGTGTGTGTGTGTGTGTGTGTGTGTGTTTTTGCGAGCGGCCAGTCAGACCACCGAGGATCGGGGTGGGGTTATGGGAGAAGGCCAGGAGACCCTCCACGCAGAAAGACACTGGGCCATTTTGCTGTCAAACCTCATTCGATCCCTGGTCCTGAGGAGCAGCCCAAAGAAATTACCTACTTTATAGACTGAAGTTTTTCTTGAATCAACTTTTATTACAGAGTCAAGTGTTGCCCAGGGCTTGAAATGTTTTTTTGTTTTGTTTTTAGTAGCCCTTTATAACGATGCATGTGTAAATTTAACCTGAATAAACACTCAATTATTCCCATGAAGGACATTCTTTTGCCTTTAACGGTGGGTGTCCCGCAAGAGGTTTCTGAACTTAGTCTCAAAAAGACATGCGCCGGTTTAGGTTTGGAGTGCTTGGTGGAATGATGTTTCTGGGAGTTTTAAACACCACTTAGATTCCAGCTCAGTTTTCTTAGGGTTTCTTCAGTCTCATCAGCTTTCCAGGGCTCTCTGCGGAGCGCTGTTTCCGATGCTTGCTCAGAAGTTTTTTGTTTTTTCCCAACTAGCAAATTAGATTTAAACATAAAACACCTTCGTGGGTAAGGGGATGTGTCTGCCTTTTTTTCTCCCATGCCGAACTCCAGTTCATTTAAAGTTTACAATAGGATCTCTGACATTTTGGTTAGCCTGCAGCATTTGCGTGAGGTGTCCTGTTCCTCCTCATTCTGGTACAGGAATTCTTCACTGAGTTAAAAGTCATTTTGGTCTGAAACTGGCATCCTACCTCGGCCCTTCTTGATATCAAAGGTGGCTAACGTGGCTTGTGGCTTAAAATGTTTTAAACTTTGGGGCAACAGTTGCAGTCTTTGACTAGTAGTAATTTGAAATTATCCTTCATGTGGCTTTGTATCTGGACTCTAGTTTAATAAATTAATCAGATGCTGTAATCCTCTAGGCCAGCTAAGGTTTCTGTGCTTACTACAGCATCAGTAGCTCTTCGGAAAGCAGTCCTGGCGTCTGCATGACCTTGCCAACGCTTCATCCAGCCCCACCATTTCCCTTGACAGTTGATGGTTCCTTTGTATTGTGCCCAGTTTGGGGCTTCAATGTTCGATTATTTAGAGGTTCTGAGGCAAGCAGAGCCAATAACAGGTCAGAAAGCTCTAATGGGAAGAAAGGAGCTTGTGCAAAGAGAGGGTAAGGCCCCTGCTCCCCATCCCATGCCCAAGTGTGATAACTGGAATCACTGGGACCAGGGGTTGACAACGAGGCTACTTATTGATGGTCCCGCATCAGCACAAGGGAGCTTGCTTTGAAATGCCTCACGTTTTCCCTTCCAACTTGGTGCCCCAGACATGGCAAGGATGCCTTTAGAGCTTTTGTGGGCTTGCTGGAGTAGGGACTAGGGAAGCTCTTTTGGAGGGTCTGTGTACTTCTAATCCTGTCATAAAGACCAAAGGCAGTTAATCCTGTCAGCTTGACCTTGCTTAATGGGTAATTTTGATTTTTGGTTCAGTTTCTAGGTACAGTTATAAGCTGTAGTACTTTAAAGCTAATTATACTGAAAATATAGCAGGAGAAGGCTATGGCAGAAGTAATACACATTTGTGACTCAAACTTTAAGAACATGCAAGGGGGCTGGGCATGGTGGTGTATGCCTTTAATCTCAGCACTCTGGAGGAAGAGATAGATGAGTTTCTGAGTTTGGGGGCCAGACTGGTTTTATTGAGTGAGTCCCAGAACATCTAAGGCTACACAGAGAAACCCTGTCTCAACACCCCCCCCCAAAAAAAAAACCATGAGAGGAATTTAAAAAGCAAACCAGAAATTACAATTTTGATCCACATTTAACTACTTGAACTCTTTGGCATATGTTTTTTGGCCTAAAAATGAATTTCTTGTTTTTTAGAAGTTGGTCAAAATATTTTTTGGAGACAAGATCTCACTGTGTATCCCTGACAGCCTTGGAACTCCTATGTAGATCAGGCTGAGCTTGAACTTTCAGTGATCCACCCCTGCCTCTGCTGGAATTAAAGATATATGCCACCACACCCAGAAGTTGGTCAAAATTATAAGCTACTCACACATCATTTTGTGTCTGAATTCTCTACATAATAATTATAAATATTGCCTATCTTATTTTTATATTATCATTTAAAATAATAATTGTATATTTTATTGTGTAGACAAATTATAATTTAACCATTTTTTTTTTTGTTTTTGGAGATAGGGTTTCTTTGTGTAGCTCTGGCTGTTCTGGACTCACTTTGTAGACCAGGCTGGCCTTGAACTCACAGAGATCTGCCTGACTCTGCCTCCCAAGTGCTGGGATTAAAAACGTGAGCCACCACACCTGGCAATTTGACTATTTCTATTAGCCATTTCTTACACCTTTCCTATGTGTACTTCAGACATTTTTCCTGCATTGAGAAAACACCCCTGACTAATGATACTAAATGTATTTTAAACTTGCCTGCTCTTAGGAGGTGGCAAAAAGTATTTGATTTCTGGGACAAGAGGTGAAATGGATGAAGTCTAGCTTTGTCTTGGTCTCTGTGAAAATAATCTAGTTTTTTAAACCAACTTTTAGGTCACTTATCCATCCCTAGGACACAATAGTCACTTATCCCTCCCTAGGACCTTTGGGATACAATTTACACTTTTTTTTTATGCTGCCAAATTAAGGGCTTTGGGGGACAGAAATTTGTGCCCTAATTTTATCTACTAGAGTTTGGTGTGATATAGATGTGCGCACAATGTTTTTGTTCTGTTTTATTTGAGTGGAAGAGATATATTTCAGTGTTAGTGTGGGAAAACTCAGCTCTCTTGGAAATATATGATGTAAATCTTTTTTAAAATGAGGCTTAAAAATGTGTGTAATTGTTGAGCGTGGTGATGCACGCCTTCAATCCCAGCACTTGGGAGGCAGAGTCAGGAGGATCTCTATAAGTTTGGGGCCAACCTGGTCTACAGAGTGAGTTCTAGGACAGCCAAGGCTACGTAGAGAAACCCTACCTTAAAAAACCAGAGGGGGGAAAAAGTATGTATGCATGTATGTTTGTACAACAAGCGCAGTTACTTTTGGAGGCCAGGAGATGGCGTTGTATCCCATGGATCTGGAGTTAACTGGTGGTTGTGAGCTGCTTGATATGGATGTTGGGAACAGAACTCAGGGAACTCTTCAAGAGCATCCATCATCCTCCGAACCTCTGAGCCATTTCTCTGCCCCCCAGTGTAAATCTTGATACTATTGATTTTCATGACTCTTCATCATGGAAAATTACAAATGTGGACAAGGCTTGATCAGTGTGCCTTGATAAGTGACAGGGGTGAATTGGGCATGAGGCTGTGTAACCTAACAGCCCAGGTCCTAGAGTCAGGGAACCTGCTTTCCTGTTCACCTTGACCTTGAGGGACCTGGTTCTTCTCCCAAGACATTTGTTCCCATCTGTCCCTTAAGGAAGCTGACCTAGGTCACCTACAAACTTCCTTCTGACTTCAACTTTGTTAACGACCTTTTGTAAACTTTGTTTTTTAAGCCACTGTGATGCCTCATGAACTGTGATGCAGGGGAATCTTGGGTTCCCCCTGACCTAGACCTACCCAGAAACTTTGTGGCTTAATGTTACTTCAGGTGTTTCTGATGAGCATTCAGGTTTAAGAACCATTATTCCATGAACATAGACAAGGTAGCTATGAATTTGAAAGAATAAAACCAGGGCTGGGAAGGTAGCTCAATTGGCAAGGTGCTTGTTTTGCAAGGACCTGGGTTCAATCCCTGGACCCTCCTGAACAGTGTGCATTTTCTTCCCTTCTGTGCATGGAAGCCGATAAGGTAAATAAATGTACACAGTACTACTTCCTGTGGAATGTCAGGGGGTCTGGTTGTTCATTATTCAGAAACTGAGAATTGTCACATTGTTGCTTTGTAAGGATTTGGGAAAGCAATTGTGAGATACAGTATTTCTGGCCTAGAGTCTATGCAGGCGATTTCATTCAACATTAAAAGGCTGAGGCCATACTGCAGTGATACCTCCATCTGCAATGGTGTTTGTTTGGCATCTGCCATCCTCTAACCCAGAGGTTCTCGACCCTCCTAATGCTGTGACCAACCCTTTAATACAGGTCCTCATGTTGTGGTGACCCCCAACCATAAAATTATTTCGTTGCTACTTTGTAACTGTAATTTTGCTACTGTTATGAATTAAAATGTAAATATCTGATATTTCTGATGGTGTTAGGTGACCCCTGTGAAAGGTCATTCAACCCCCTAAAGGACTGTGACCCAAAGGTTGAGAACCAATGCTCTGGGACACCCACAAGAAGCTTTGAGGAAGATCAAGTCTCTCTTGCTCACTGTGGTAAACCACCACCCTATACAATGGTTGGCCCATGGTAGGTCCTCAGTAAGTGTTTGCTGAGTGAATGGTGCTTGTTTTTCTTGGAACTTCTGGAACACTGGCAGCAACAATTAAAAAGAAATTAAAGGCTTACCGCTGAGGTCTTGCCTAAGTATGAGCCAAAAACTATCCAGTTTAGGATCATGTGTGGGGTTTTGTTTCTGTGGAGGCAAGACAAGGGCAGTGGATTCCCTGGAGCTGGTGTCACAGGTGAGCCACCTGATGTGGGTGCTGGGAAATGAACCCGCGTCCTCTAGAAGAGCTGTAAGTGTTCTTCGGAGCCATCTCTCCGGACCTTGAAGTGGCTTGTGTGTTTAGCAATGTCACAGACCCTGAGAGGAAGTATGGAAGTGACAAGAGAAGATCATTAACAAGAAGTTTGTTCTGTGAGACTAGTTCATTTACTCATGGCTGCTTCACTGTGTGGCCTTCTGACTTAAAGCTGGTGAATTGCCTCTTCTTGAACATCAACCATACAAACACTGTTTTGGTGACTCACCATTGACCTTACAACCCAGCAAAGTTGGGATTGCTATTTGTATTTTATAGGTGAGCAGGCTTAGGTGACTTGTTATGGATAAATAGTATCTCAATAAAGGGATTTTCAAGGAGAAAAAAAAAAACTACTCCTCACCCCAAGACTACCAGTACCAAGGTGTTTCTACATAAGGCTGTATTGATAATTCAGCTCTTTTTTGTGTACACTGAATACTTTACACTCATTTATTTGTGTGCACACACTTGATGTGGCAGATATGTGGAGGTCAGAGTAGATCTTGTTGGAGTTGGTTCTCTTCTTCCACCATGTGGGTATTGGCTATTAGACTTGGCAGCAAGCACCTTTACCCACCGAACTATTTTGCTGGCTCCACAGTAAATATATAAATATTTTAAAATCATATATTACATCCCATAATTTAATGTACACAACTAAATTTAAAAGAAAAATACATTCAGAGTTGTGCAACTTTCCCACTGTCTGGTTCCAGAACATTCTTATCACCCTTAAACAAACCAAGGAGCCATTAGCAGTAACTAACTGCCTACTTCATTTCCAAGCCCTAGCCTTGCACCTCTGTGTTAGCCTCTGTTACTATATTGGGATTCTTTAGATAATTGACTGGGAGAAACAAAGGCTTACTCTGGGAAGAGGGCCTAATCTACCCTGAGTTGAGTTCATTGAAGCATCCTAGGAGAGTACGCGTTAAGGCAGGAGCAACAAGTTGACTCTCAAGAATCTATTTGCTGGAGTCAGTATAAGAGAGGAGAATAGGGTGGGAGTTTGGTTCCATTAAAATGGTTTTCAAGGGGCTGGAGAGATGGCTCAGTGGTTACGAGCACTGGCTGCTCTTCCAGAAGATCTGGGTTCAATTCCCAGCACCCATATGGCAGCTCACTGTTCTGGAGGATCTGACACCCTCACACAGACATACTTGCAGTCAAAACACCAATGTACATTAAAAAAAAAAAAAGGTGGTTTTCAAGGATGAGGAGATAGATCAGTGGTTAAGAGCACTGGCTGTTCTTCTAGAGGACCCACGTTCAATTCCCAGCACCCACATGGTGGCTCCCAAATGTCTGTAATAATCCCTCAGCTCCAGGGGATTCCACATCCTCACACAGATACACATGCAGGCAAAACATCAGTGCACATAATATAGAAATAAGTAAATATTAAAAAAATAGTTTACTATGGGAGACTGCTACAGGTCATCCTCAGTGAAGGACATGTCCCAGTCCTGGGAAGGGAACTGCCCTGAAAAAGTGACTCCAGATGCTTGTGGACTCCCCAGGGCTGTCCTGCTGAGTGGCCTCTAGTGGAGGGGGGTGGTGGTAGCTAGGAAACAGTTCTTTATCTCTGGGGGTGGGGGTCAGAGGCACCACAGGGGTGAGGGAAACCTGAGCTGAAGAATGGAGGCTTCAGCTGCTGAGAGCCCCTCAGGAAGTAACTTTGTCACTGTCGCCAGAAGGACTGGTGCCAGGTGGTGAGTGGTGGCGGGGGCGGGGGCGGAGAGGGGTGTCTCCAGAGATTCTGACCACATAGACCTGTCCACCAAGACATCTTGAAGAGGTACCCCAAATCTGTGACTCTCTACTTGGTTATAGATTGCCTAGCACAAACATGGAATAAGTGCTGTTTCAAAGTACCTATTGCTGGGCCTGGTGGAGCATTCCTGTACAATTCTGAAGGCAGAGGCAGGAGGATTTTAGCAAGTTTGAGGCCAGTCTTACTTACAGCATAAGATCCTATCTCAAAAAAACCCCTAATGGATGTGATAAATATAAAAATAATTGTCAATTATGTCTCTTTTCTCCTATAAAAATGTTATATTTTTGTGTGCAAATGCATGTGTGTGTGTGTGTGTGTGTGTGTGTGTGTGTGTGTGTGTGTGTGTGT
>CAJQZJ010008952.1:5349343-5362962 GCA_907164525.1 Lophiomys imhausi
TTGGGAGGTGTGGTCTGTGGGAGGTGTGATCATTGGGAGGTGTGGTCTAGTTGGGAGAAGGTCCTTGAGGGTGTACTGGGGGCTAGGACTTTCCCTGTTCCTTCTTAGGCCATGTGAAGTGATCTGTTCCTCTGTGTTCTCCCTGTCATGATGGCTGAACCCTCTGTGAGCCAAATAATTCTTTTCTCTCCTTCAAGGCTGAGGCAGGAGGACCATGAGTTCAAAATCAGCCTGGGCTGTGTAATCGGGGCCTGATATATATATATATATATATATATATATATATATATAGAGAGAGAGAGAGAGAGAGAGAGAGAGAAAAGAAAAAAGAAATTCCAAAATCTCCATAATACGTAAGAGTTCAAGAAAGGTACACATGCCAAAACCCCAGTCCATTACAGAATAAACACTAGAGATCAGATTCTGTCCTTAGGGAAATCTAGGAACAGCAAATCAATGAACTGTAGCACAAGCTGTAGTGTCCCAACTTGTGAATGGACACCAGAGTTGAAGTTGTGCTGTGATTATCCAGACATCAGAGAAAAATGACACTCATGCTTGGGAAATATTAAGGGATGATACAGGTACATGGGAGGGTGGAACCAGTTATTTATGGTGCCATAAGGAAGGACAGAGCTGTAGGGGGATCCAAGCCTGTAGCCATTTTGTAAGGTGGTGGCCCAGTGACCTCCTTGTGTAGGTCTATTTAAGAATGGGAACCCCTTGTGAGCTTTGTGAGGCCGAAGGCATGGTGTATTCCTATTACATCATGATGCTTTCTGCTTACGCCAAATCTGTGGCATCTGAGAGTTTGAAGGGTTGAGGACTGTTCACAGGGTAGGCTTTCCCCACTTGGTCATTCACCATCCTGCTTCTTGGAATCCTCACAGAGTCTTAGGTCTTCTAAGAAGCCTCCCTCATGCTTGCAGGCATTTGCCAATCTCTGTTCTCCTGTGTTTGAAGCTTATTGCCCATGCTCTAGAATTCTGGGCAAAGGTAGTGTGATGGTTAGTGCTGACTATCAACTTGATGGATCTGGGGTCACTTAGGAGGCAAACCCACAGGACACCTGTGAGGGATTATCTTGGTTAGGTTGCTTGAGGCAAGAAGACCTACCATAAGAGTGACACTAATCTCTGGGCTACAAGCCAGGATAAAATGGAGCAAGCTAGCTGAGTAGAAATACTCCTCACTCTCAGCTTCCTGAATGTGGACACATGTGACTAGATTTTTCACACTCCTGCCCTCGTGACTTCACCATGATGGACGGCACCCTGGAACTGTGAGCCCCAAACAAGCCTGTTATCCTTTACCCCTTAAGGTGTCAGTGTTTTATCATAGCAGCATAGAGAAGGTGAGACAGGGGGATTGTGTTGATAGCATCGATTCAGGCAGGTCCGAGTACCTGCTGACAGAGTCCAAAGCACTGTCTAGCTTTGCAGGCTTTGGTGACTCAGGGCACATGCTACGTGACATGAGCAGCTTAGGGAGGCTAAGACAGGCTTGCCTCTCCATTTACCTTCCTGAACAACAAACAGTTCTCCAGGTCCCAGCTTATTCGATGAGTCAAGACCCCAGATCAGCATTTGGTGTTTGTAGATGTGAAATGGAGTTCAGGTTTCCCGGCTCCTCTTGCAGTGTGCTAGGTACAGAGCCCCTCCTTCCTTCCTGGCCTCCCTCCATCCATCTTCCTGGTCCTCCCTGTGAGTGTGAGGACATCTGTTCAATACCTAAAAGAAAGCAGCCAGGGTCCCTTCCACCAGCAGAGGTGACTGCGGCAGGTATCCTCTTCCATCACTTTGTCGCAGGGGGGTTCCGGGCTTGGTCTTTGAGCAGATATTTTTTCCCCCAGGCTTTTGAGTGGATGCATAATTAAACAATAACTGACCTGGGGTCAGTTGGCAAATTAAATTCATTTAGCACTGAAAAGGTCAAATAGGAGAGGTGGTGTGTACACACTTTCTCTATGAGTCCGGGTGGCTGTGGTTGCTCTATAGCAGAAACAATCCCCTTTGCTCCTGAGTGCGAGTGATATATACATGATATATGTATGTGTATATTCCATGTGCTGTGACTCTTGTGAATTTACCCCCTTGAGTTGGCTCAGCTGGGAGTCAAGGTGGGTGGGATTTGTCATAGGTTCCTAGGGCTTTTCAGGAAACATCTCAGATGGGAATTTTGTCCACCTGAAAACAAGATGCTCAGATTTGGTGAGGAAGGCTCCCAGTACCTCTAATGTTTTCTATAGTCTGGGAGTCATTCAGCCAGCCACAGTCAACTGTCAACTGGTAAACTTTACTCTCACTTCTTGGTGTCATTTGGATTCACAGATTACCTGCCCTTGAGAACTGCATTTGGTAACTGTACTAGGGCAGAGGCATATAATATAATATAAATTATATTACATATTATAACATATATTATAAAATATAAACACAATATATTATATAAATATCATATTATATAAATATAAATATTATATTTATAATATATATAATAAAGGGAGATTGACTGAATTAGCCTATGAGGGGCTGAGTAGACCAATCATGGCTATCTGCTTATCAATCAGATGGTCCTCCCACTCCATTCACTCCTTGTTGCACGTGCTGGGGAGGAATGAGAACAGCCTGGGGCTTCGAGTGCACTTAGTGGTAGCAACACATGGAAGGACCAGAGAGAACTGTGTGGCATTGAGGGAGAGCAAGCTTTCCTTTGGCTGGGCTGCCCTAGGGCACTAGGTGAGTGCTTGGAAGAGACCCACTGTGTCTGCCCTCCATGGCAGCTCCCATGAGTGATCTGAAGATATTTCCACAGGCTTCTGAATTATGCGTCAACTTTTAAAATTTAGACCAGGGAGATGGTGTAGTTCAGATCTCTAGAACCCTGGTAAAATGCCCGGTGTGCCAGTGCACTCTTATAATCCAGTACTGGGGGCGTGGGGGGAGACAAAGGAGTGGAGAAAAGAGGGCCTCTGACACTCTGACCAGTCAGTCTAATCTAACTGATGAAGTCCAGTTCAGTGAAAGACGCTGTCTCAGAAAATAAGGTGGAGGGCCTGGGAGGATGGCTCAGCAGGTTAACCTGAACTCCATCCCCTGGACCCACACAGAGAAAGGAGAGAACTCACTCTAACAAGGTGTCCTTTAACCTCCCCATGCACTCCATGGCATGCAGGAGCACAATCACACATATATGTGCGCACGCGCACACACACACACACACACACACACACACACACACACACACACACACAAACACTAAATAAATGAAAAGTAACAAGAAATAAGATAAATAGGATGAAGAAGACACTTGATGTTGATTGGCCTCCACACACACAGAGAATTAAAAAAAGATATCTTCTAAACTGTCACGCTTTCCTGGTGTGCTGGATAGTTTTATGTCAACTTGACATAAGCTAGTCATCTGAGAAGACGGACTGTCAATTAAGGAAATTCTTCTAGAAGATTGGGCTGTAGGCAAGCCTGCAGGGCATTTTCTTAATTAGTGATTGATGGGGCCCAGCCCATTGCGTGTGGAGCCATCCCTGGGCTGGTGGTCCTGGGTTCTATAAGAAAGCAGGCTGAGCAAGCCATGAGGAGCAAGCCAGTAAGCAGCACCCTCCATGGCCTCTGATCAGCTCCTGCCTCCAGGTTCCTGCCCTGTTCGAGTTCCTGTCCTGACTTCCTTCAGCAATATGGAAGTGTAAGCCGAATAAACCCTTTCCTCCCCGAATTGCTCATGGTCATGGTGTTTCATCACAGTAATAACAACCCTACCTAAGACATCACTCCTCTTGGAATTTCAGGTGCGTGCCATAACCGTGGAGACTGCACTGGGATAGAATTTTTCTCTCACCCCTGAACCTCCAGCATCAAGATTTACCTATAGTCTCCAGTCTTTTCCCATCTTGAGACAGAGAAAAGTCTCATGTATCCCAGGTTGGCTTTGAGCTAACAATATAGCCAACGATGACTTTGAACTCCTTTTCCCCCCCTACCTCCACCTCGCAGGGTCTGGGATTACAACCATGTATCATCACTCTTGGTTTATGTGGTGCTGAAGGCCAAACCCAGTCAAGCCCGCAGCACTGTCTTGAAAACAAAGTGTCCATGCTCTTGTAAGTCAGTGAAAGGACGTGCACATTTTGATACAAAACTACACAATAAGTAACAATCCCTTTAACCGAGAAATGTGAAAGAGTTGTAATCCTTCCCTATATACCAATTTGGCTAAGTGGGTCTGTTACTTCTCTTGCTGTCATAAAGTAGCTGTCTAAAGCAACTTAAGGAAGGCAGAGCTTATTCTGGTACTCAGTTCAAGGTTACAGGGCTGGGGAGTCAGTTGTAGAAGCCTGAGGCAGCTGATCCCATTGCAGAGAGTGATGGATGCTTGTATTGTGCCACGTCTTGGGGTCCCAGGATCCTAGTCTGGTATGGTAGCTTGAATGAGAAACACTGGCCCCCACGCCAGTGTTTGGATCCAGTTGGTGAAACTAGTTAGATATGTTATGGAACCCTTAAGGGGTGGAGCCTTGCTGGAGGAAGTATGTCACTGGTGGCAGGCTTTGAGAGTTTATGCTCTTACCCCACTTCCAGTTGGCTCTCTCTGTTTCACATTTGTGGTTGGAGATGTGATCTCTTAGCTCCCTGCTTGTGATCTCTTAGCTCCCTGCTCTAGCCTCCTTGGAGCTGTGCCTTCCCTGCTCTTACGGACTCTTTCCCTGAAGCTGTAAGCCTTGGTCATGGTGTTTTATCACAACAGCAGAAAACGAATGCACCGGGGAATGCACCGGAGAATGTTTCTGCTCGCAGTGGGAAGGTCTTCACACTTCAGTTAATCAAGATAATCACCTCCCAGGCGATTCTGGATCTCAGCAATTTGACAGTTGAGACTAACGTCCCAATAGGTATTGTATTACGCTTTGGCATTTTCTAGTGATGAGCCACAGTAACAGTAACAATATTAACTATGCCACAAAAATGACTTCAATATTAACTGTGCCACAAAAATGACTTCAATATTAACTATGCCACAAAAATGACTTTTTGGTGACTGCTCTCTGGTCTGATATCTTATACTTAGTATCAAGAAACCAACAGAGAATGGATACAACGTGCAATGGGTATTAGTCTAACATTGGACACTCTGGGCTTGAGGGTCCCACCTTGCTCCTCAGAGCCCCCTGCCTCCTGAGGGTCCAGGAAGTCCTCTGCATTGCTGCACTGAGGCTATGAAACTTGTTCCTTACCTGTCACTATTGGTTCCACACTTGCTTTGCAGGTACAGAAAGGGCAACTTTCTTTTTTCTCTCGAGTTATTGTAGCTGGGGGGTCTAGGAAGTTCCCCAATTCTTCCACTAATTCCCCGTAGACTGTGCCTTATTTCTTCTGGTAATGTATTGAAATGGTCTCAGGAAGGAAGACTAGACTGCCAAGCATAAACCTTTGTCTATGCTGAGTGGTGGCGCACACCTTTAGTCCCAGCAGTCAGGCAGCAGAGGTAGGTGTATCTCTGTGAGTTCAAGGCCATTCTGACAGCCAGGGCTACACAGAGAAACCCTGTCTTGAGAAACCAAAACAACAATAACAAAACACAAAACAACAAAAAGAACCCGACTTTTACTAGAATGGATTGTTTTCAGAGGTCTCTGCATATAAAGGGCTCATATATCTGTGGGAGAGATCAGCCCTCAGCATGTAGATGACAGAGAAGGGTCCCTTTCTGGGTTCCTCCTGTATTCCCAGTTTCTGTCCCCAGCTTGACCTCCTTGGCTATTTTCCATTATTAGACAGTCTTCTCCAAGGATTATTGGTAGTTGGAATTAACATTTCCTTGAGCAGTTCCCCCAACTCTCTATAATTAAGGGCTTATTGTGGCCCTTCATCCATTCATTGGCATCCCTCCGTCTCAGACACCGTCTGGAATTGGCCTCTTCCTCAGAGCCTCCTCTTCCTGTCTTATTCAGATGCAGGCCAATGGCTCTTGGGTGGCATGGTCTCAGTCTCCTGCTCCTGGCCTTCCTCCAATCCTCATCCATCATGCCCAAGGACCGTTTTCCCATCCTTCCTTTCTCTCCACTTGCTTCTCTCTGCTGTATGGCAGCCGCCTGAACAAGAACACACACAACCCTTTCAAGAACAAACAGTCATTTTCCAGGACAGCTAGTCTAAACTCAAATTTAGAAGGAAAGAAAACAAAACATTCTTTTAAAGATAGAGATTTGGCTTCAGAAAGATTTGGTGAAGACAATTTTTTTTCTATCTAGATCTGTGTCATTCACGGTTCTTACCAGACTAGACTCCCCACCATTACTCTTTCTGTCTTCCTCTCTCCCTCCTCAGTGCCCTGTGTGGTTGTGTGCACATGTATGTGCATGTGGGTGAGGGTGTAGGCACGTGCATACTTCTGCCTGTGTATGGAGGTCCCAGGACAGCTGCAGGTGTCGATCTTCATCTTCCCCATCGTTTTGAGGCTTCAATCCTCAGGACTGCATGAAACTAATATTAGCGGTGGATGCTTATTCCCAACACCTGGTAAGTATAGGCAGGAGAATTAGAAGTTCAAGGCCATCCTCAGCTACATAGAGCCTTGGGGACCAGTCTGGGCCACTTATAACCTTGTATTTGACAAGCAATGCCCCCTGCCCCCAAGAATCCAAGGCCAGTGAGATGGCTCAGAGGGTAAACGCGCTTGCTGCCAAGCTTGATGACCTAGGTTCGGTTCATAGGACCCACGTGGAGCCAGAAGAGAACTGATTCCTGAAGTCCTCTGACTTCCACATATGTGCTGTGCCACCCACACAGTCTCCAGTGTGCACATGGAACAAATAAGTCAATTGTAATAATGTAATTTAAAAAATCTGTATGTCGGAAGCTAGTATCCAGTGTAGTGTATTGACCAATGGGGTCCTCGGGGATTGATTAAATCATGGAGATGATTGACATTCTTATAAAAGAGGCCCTGACTTTGTGCAGGGCGTGGACACAGCAAGAAGGGGCTGTTTTTAAACTGAAGTCTGAACCGTCGCCCGACACTGGTGGAGTTGTACTTTGATCTTGGACTTCTGGCTTCCAGCAGGTGAGCAGTGAGTGAGTCTAAGGTGTTCTGCTATGGCGGTCCCCGTGGACTTGGGCGGTCACCTTCCCCTCAGATGTTTCACTAGTAAATCTGTGCAGTTAGCCTGACTGTTGGAATCTGAACCCACCATGGCCCAGGCACTATTCTTATTTTGTTATTTTTGAGATAGGATCCCATTTCTTGCTCTAGCTGGCCTGGAACTCACTATGTAGACCAGGATAGCCTCAAATTCACAGTGATCTGCAAGCATCTGCCTCTTGAATGCTGGGATTAAGTGAGTGTGCCACCACACCCTGCCCTTTGTGTGTGTGCGCACATGTGCATGCAGGTGTGTGTGGCCATGTATGCATGTGCATGTGGTGGCCAGAGGCAGATGACAGGCATTTTCCTCAGTCATTCCCTTACTTTTTGAGGCAGGGGCCCTCAATGAGCCTGTAATTTGCTGATTTGGTTAGATTAGCTTCTCAATAAGCCCCAGCGATCCTCATGTATGGCTCCCTAGCTCTGTGCACAGGGATCAGAAATGGGGCTGACCTTTGCCAGGCAGAGATTACAGGCACAAACCATGTGCTCAACTCTTACATAGGTGCTGTTGAGCTGAACAGGTCCTATGCTTTCTTAGCAAGCAAGCTCTTTACTGACTGAGCCAACTCCCCAACCCCAGGCACTGGCTTTACGTAAGCTACATAAGCTTCTTTTGATCCATAGCAATTTTTCCTTGACATTTCTTTGTTGAAAGCACCGGGTCATTGTTCCCTTGGAATTGCTGGGTTCTTTCTCGTTATGCACCTTTGTCCATGTTTATTAGGAAATGCTAGTTAGATAGGGAGGGTTGATCAGATTCAGTGCAGTGTTGGGACTGTAGATGTCTGAGTGACACTGTGACCTTTATGTTGGCTTGCCTACCTTTGAGGTACTAGAATTGGCCAGTGGCTTGACTATGTCACTCTGATTTTTATGTTTAAAATTAACCCACAAAGCTAGGCCTAGAGTCACAGGTTGGTAATCCCAGCTACTCAGGAGGCTGAGGCAGGAGGATTGCAAGTTCAAGACCTGGCAGGGGTATATAGTGAGTTCAAGTTTATCTTGGGCATCTAAGTGAGTTCCTGTCTCAAACATTAAAGGTAAAAATAAGAAGGTCTGACATATAGCTTTAGTTGTGGAGTGCTTGCCCAGCATGTAGGGTTACCCCAGGTTTAATTCCTAGTCCTGCAAAAGTCATTCAACCCCCCACCCTCCCACTCCCACTGGATCAAGCCAGAGCTGATGGTCACTGATTTCACAGAGATCGAAATATGATAGATTATGGTATCCTGATTTGTAATTCCTTCCTTATTTGTCTATTTATTTATTTATTTATTTGGGAGAGGGGTTCACATGCCACACTGTGCATGTGGAGGTCAGCGGACAGCCTCCAGGAATCTGTCCTTTTAACCCACCCCGTGGTTCCAGGGACTGAACTTAGGTCGTAAGGCTTGGTGAAGCACCTCTCCCCACTGAGTCATCTTACCAGATTCACCCTTTCCATTCATTACAAACCCTTTTTTCTGTAGTCGATACGGGCAAGGCAGAAGTAGTGTGCAGCTCCTTTCCTCTTCTAGTACAATCCTCACATGCTGACTCACCAGTGTGAGTTTCTGTCTGCTGTTGGTGGTGGTGGTTTGCTAGCTTTATGACTCGTGTTGTGTTTTGATTTGACATATTCATTGTGTTTGACTTGTGTTTTGTTTGGATATGTTTATTGTGTTCAGTCTTGCAAGGTAATGATTCTTTTTGGTGTTTAACTTGCCACCAGGGCCAGTGGCTCCTGGAATCGCAATCTTTGGCTAGAGAATAGGAGTAAGGGGCTAGGGCTCACATTTGCCACACAGAGAACAGACTTTCCCTTACTTCAGTGGTTCAAAACCTGCAGGTTTCATATCAGATATTTACAATTCATAACAGTAGCAAAATTACAGTTACGAAGTAACAATGACAATATGGTTGGGGGTCACCACAACATAAGGAACTGTATTTAAAGGGTTGCAGCATTAGGAAGGTTGAGAACCGCTGCTCTAGTGAATGGCTGGCTGTCAGCAGCCAGGAGTTGATGGAAGAGCATTAGAAGGTCATATTGTCCATTTCCCAGAAGACATTTTTCTACAGGTCATGGCATTTCTGACATTGTGCAACCTCCCTGTTTTATAACTGAAGAGTTGAAACATAGAAACCTAGGGAGTCAATAAAGACAACCGAGAAAACAAACTTCGGCCTTGGGTTCCTGGGAATCAATAAAAGAGTGAGAATGGGGTGGGGAGAACATTCCAGGTATTAGGAGACACTTAGTAAACTCACTCAGAGAACACATGAATTCAGAGAAGGCTGCCTTCAACCAAGCACAGCCCTATGGAGTAGGGAAGGCAGCAGCAACTTCATCTTGGGAAACTGGGCAAAGAAGCAGCTTTGAGACCTGAAGGTGACTGACAGGGAGGGTCAGCTGAAGGGCTTATATAGGTAAACAGCTCTGAGTTCCCATAGACCTCATCTGTGGACTTACCTTCATGGGACCTCAGCATCCTGAGAGTGGAGAGCTCCCAGTGACTCAGTGGGTCCATGTTTGGCCCTAAACAGACACCAAGTACCCATTCTTAGCGGTTCCTTCCTCTTTGGGTTGTGTGGTCCAGCACCTGCCTGACCACACCAGCGGTTCCTTTCTCCCTTCCTTCACTTTGCTCTTTCTTTTCCTAAAATGAGTTCTCTGTTACCAGGTGGCTTCTAGCCTGTGGCTTGAAGATGTGTCCCTGGGGCAGAGTACTAACTTTCCATTCAAAAGCAGTGTTGGGAAAGTCCCTGTGACCTGCTGCCATCTCTCAGGGTCCAGTATACAGCAATGCCCTTGAACAGTGTTCCTGGACAAAGGAATTGCTATGATCTCAAGCTGCTTAAGTTGAATTGTATAATTTATGAGCATTATATTTATATTATACAGCATAATTTATACAGTTTGAAATTTGTACAACAAAACGTTTACCATTTAAAAATGAACAGTTAAGGGCTCCAGAGTTGACTCAGTGGTAAAGAGCATTTGTTGCTCTTGCAGAGGACTCGCACTAACATGGTAGTTCACAACTGTATGTAATAACTCTAGTCCCAGGGGATCTAACACTCTCTTATGACCTCTGAAGGCACCAGGCATGCACATGGTGCACAGACATACAGGAAGGCAAAACATTCATAGAAACAAAGTAATAATGAATCTAAATAAATAAATAAATCTAAAAAAGCTTGAGAAAAGAATAGTGAACAATTAGCAGTCTTTTGTACACTCAGTGTGCCATGCCATGGGCACCTCTATCAAAGGTACCTTCCATATTTATTTTTTAATTTAAAACATTTTAAAGAGATATAGATGTATTAAAGTTCTCTGGAACCACATGAAAAAAGCAACCACTGTTTCAGATGTGATCGCCCCACTTTTTTTCTGCTAAAGGTCACCAGCCAACCACTGTGACAAATGACAATAATGTCACCACACTGCACTTTTGGCCACCTTCCTTCCTTCCTCCCTGTAGATGCTTTTTTTTTTTTTTTTTTAGGAACTGCACTTGATTTAGGAAAGCTCAAAAAATAATTTATAAAGCCGGGCAGTGGTGGCGCACGCCTTTAATCCCAGCACTTGGGAGGCAGAGGCAGGCGGATCTTTGCGAGTTCGAGGCCAGCCTGGTCTACAAAGTGAGTCCAGGACAGCCAGGGCTACACAGAGAAACCCTGTCTCAAAAAACCAAAAAAAAATAATTTATAATTATTTCAAAAGTTATTTTAGTGTTATTTATATGTATATGTATGCCTGTGTGTAGACATGTGCATGTTAGTATGAGTGACTGTGGAGTTCGGAATAAGGCTTCAGATCTCCTCGAGCTACAGTTCCAGGCAGTTGTGAGCCCTCAGAGCTACAGGAAGCTGTGAGCTGCCCGATGTGGGTGATGGGAACTGAATTCCAATATTCTTCAACAGCGGCAACGCTGTGAACCACTGAGCCATCTCTCAACCACTGAGCCATCTCTGTAGCCCCAAATTATAAGTCTTACAGGGCTGAAGTAGCTAGTCAGTGTCACACTCCAAAAAAACTAACTCTATAAATAAAAGAAATGATTCATTCAACATACATGGATTTAGTCTTACTGTGTTACATGCTTCTAGTCTATAGTAGTGAACAAAACAGATGTGATTCTTCCCACGATTTTCTTGATAACAATCAAGCAAGAGAACTTATATATTTACTAAAAACAAAAAGCAAAAACAGGTCTCTAGGATTGTGGAGGACTACTTGAATGGGCAGCTAGTGCAGTGAGGTAGAAGGGGGTACCCCAGTGTCTTAATAATAATTATTATTATTATTATTATTGTTGTTGTTGTTGTTTTAGTGCTGTGAAGAGACATCATGACCACAACAACTCTTATAAAGGAAAACATTTAATTGGGGCTGGCTTACAGTTTCAGAAGTTTAGTCCATTATCTTCATGGTGGGAAGCATGGCAGTGTGCAGGAAGACATGGTGCTGGAGAAGGAGCTGAGAGTTCTACATCCACATCCACAGGCAGCAGGAAGACACTGTGAGCCCATAGGCCTGGCTTGGGGTTCTGAGACCCCAAAGCCCTCCCTCAGTGACACACTTCCTCCAACTAGGCCACACACATCCAACAAGTCCACACCTTCTGGAAGTACCCCTCCCTATGAACCTGTGGGGGCCATTTTCATTCAGGTAGGGATGTCTGGCACCTCAACTGTTACAGGAGTGTTGTGCTTAGCCTCGGGAGCCTTCCTCACCTTGAGGGACAAAGAAGAAGACTTCAGGTTTCATGTGTCAATTGGAAGGTTGTTGTAAGACATAGCTGTGCCCAGCCCAGGGAAGGTGCTCTGTGACTCTGCTGGAATCTAATCATGTTTTGTGTGGCTTCACTAATTTTGTGTTTTACTGAGCTATCATTTAAGATTTGTAGACAAAGATAGTCAGGTCTTTCAACTACAGAGCAGCAAGGGAGACGGCACCCATGGGCAGAAAAAATGTCAGCTGCCTATGACACACCCCTGGCCTGGAGAAGCTGATGAGTAGAGTTTCTCTAGCTTTGAGCTGAATGAAAAAAAGTTTTTTTTTAAGGTTTTGTGGGGCCAGTAGTTTTCCTGTTTATAGTTCCAGTGGGCAAGCAGGCCAGGGCAGGCTTTCAGACAATTCCTTGATTGATCCTGGAAGCTGCCTGCCTTTTCCTCTATTTTTCAGTGGTTCTGGGAGCCTGTTAGAACCCCCAGATCATCTTGGAGGGTTGTGTCTTGATCCCAGGATGTGAAAACGCCCATGTCCACCTTCAGAGTTTGACATTGGACTTGGAGGCTGGTCTCTGGGGAAGCTCTCAGCAGCTGAAGCCCATTGTCCCTGAGCTGCCTTCCAGTCTTAGGACTCTGATAGTTGCTAGCACATGCTGAGACCACAGACACCCTTTTAGTACTTCAAGGCCATGTCCTCCAGGAAGCCTTTCCTGGTCTTCTTGAGGTTGGGCATTTCTTCTGACTCCCAGATACTTCAGTGAACAAGAACATCCCATTTCCTGATCATTTTAGGTCATTGTTAGTTCTCACTCCTGCCTAAAAAAAAAAAGAAAAAAAATGTAAGAACAGTGACTTCCTGGTAATGATTCACCTATTCCATGCCAAGTGTTCATGCTGTACTTTTCCCATGCTTGGTCTTTTGTGTACCAAAACTTACATGTTGACTGAGGACAACCCCGCTTGCTATATGTAGCCTCCCTTACCTGGGGGACAGTCATACTGATGCCATCAACATAGCCTGTGTTTCATTTAGCTAGTGATTCATTCAGACCTCCTTCCCTCCATCTCTCCCTCTCTCCATCCCTCCCTTTCTCTGTTCCTTCCTCCCATCTTCCTCCCTCTTTCTGTCCCCTCTCTGTCCCTTCTCTCCATCTCAGATCTCATGCATCCCAGACTGGACTTGGACTTGTTATGTAGCTCAGAAAGTCTTGAACTTGTGACCTTCCTGGCTCTTATGGTTTTGGTTCTGGCAGAACCAGAGCACAGTATCATAGCCAGTTTATACAGTGCTGGGGACCAGCTCAGGGCTGCAAGCAAGCTAGGCAAGCACTATTCCCACTGGGCTATACCCCTAGCCTTCCAGCTATTGATTTCTGAGTGATACTCTGGCAAGTGCTGAACTGAGCTTCAGAGCTGTGGAGCTGAGTGTAGCCTGGGCTCATCCCTAAAGGAACTCAGTGCCTAAAGGAGGGTGACAAGAGGGGTGGGATGAGAGCAGGAAGGAGTCCTTTTGATTGGGAGACTGGGCCAGGTGCGATGAAGTTGGATCTATATGACAAAAGGCAGTGGGGAAGAAATGATGTCCTCAAGCCCAAAGAGCTGGATATAGACTTAGATTAACACTGGAAGCAAAGTGTGTGTGTGTGACATTAGACATTTGTTTGCATGCAATTCCCACAGAATGATGTATGCATGTATGTATGTATGTATGTATGTATGTATGTATGTATGTATGTATG
>CAJQZJ010008952.1:5374219-5389728 GCA_907164525.1 Lophiomys imhausi
TTTTTCGAGACAGGGTTTCTCTGTGTAGCCCTGGCTGTCCTGGACTCGCTTTGTAGACCAGGCTGGCCTCGAACTCACAAAGATCCGCCTGCCTCTGCCTCCCAAGTGCTGGGATTAAAGGCGTGCGCCACCACCGCCCGGCAGGGTTAAACTATTTTAACATGGTGGCGCACGCCTTTAATCCCAGCGCTCGGGAGGCAGAGGCAGGCAGAGCTCTGTGAGTTCGAGGCCAGCCTGGTCTACAGAGTGAGTTTTAAGGCAGCCAGGGCTACAAAGGGAGATCCCCAACATCCACACAAAAGCCTGGTGTGGTGGTGATCCATGTGTGTAATCCCAGAACTGGGGAGGTCATAGACAGCAGGGTCCCCAGCGTTCACTGGCCCCCAAGTCTTGCTGAATCAGTGAGCTCTAGGTTCATTGAGAGTCTTGTTTCAAAAATAAGGTGGAGAGGAACTGAGGAAGACACCTGACCTCCATGTGCACTTGCACGCACATGAACATACAAGTGCACACATGAACATGTACACATACAACAAACAGAAAGAAGGAAGGGGTTAAAGTCAGAAGAAGGAAGAAGAACTGGGGTTGGCCTGGGAGGGTTGGGGAGCCCGATGTCTGTGGAGCAAAGACTGTCCTAGCTGCCCTGGGTCAGAGACTCTATCGGCCAGGCTATTCATCCAGCCTGTGACTGTCAGTGAGGGGAGCCATTACTCAGGTGGGTGGTCTAGTGGGAAGGGTAAGAAAATTTCCCTGGTTGCCTCTTAACTTATGGACTTGGAGGGCAGTTCACATGGTACCCTGCTTCCCATGTGGCCCCCCTACAGATCTCCCTGTGACACTGTGTGCAATTTATAAAAATTGCCTGTGATTGAGGCAGAAGAGGTTGCTCAGTGGTTAGAGCATTGCTGCTCTTTCAGAGGACCATAGTAGTGGCTTACAGACACCTCCAACTCCAGTTCCTGGGGGCCTGATGCCCTCTTCTGGCCTCTGCATGCATCAGGCATATATGTGGTACACATACATACATACATACACGAAAGCCAAACACTCATACGTAGAAAAATATGTTTAAAAATTTGCATGTGACCATTTGCACAAACAAAACAAGTAAAGTTAGAGGATACAAATTAGGAAGAAGAAATGAAAGATGTGTATAGCTTTACCTTGCTAAAAATCTCTTTTTCACATTTTAGTGTATTTCCTTCCATCTTTTTTTCTATATCCTAATGAACAAGAGGGCGTGGTGGTACTGGGAAGAGGGAGAATCAGGAGTCTAAGGTCAACTCCTGCCATATGGTGGGTTTAAGGCCAGCCTGGGCTAATATGATGTGTCTCAACAAGCCACAAATACAAGTATATAACAAGCTAAAGATGTGAGTGCTGTGCCTTCCCTCCTGAAGTGCGTGCTCCATGCTGTCACTATTTCATGTATTTTTCTATTTTAATGTATCACCTTAAATGTGTAGAAACCAACCGTGGTAATGAGTTAGCACTAGCAAGAGTGATGTGAAAAATGTCATCCCCCCCGCCCCCGGAAAGTTTTGGCAAGGATCTGATACTCAGGGTTGTTAACTCTCTTTTTCCCCCCTTACTGCCTGCTTCTATGAGAACCTAGAGACACTCATGATACTTATGTGTGCTCCATGCTGAGTGGTGGCTAAGAGCTCTTGCAAGAAATTCTGTTATTGAGAAATTGTGGTACATGCACTGGGGGAATCCCTGAAAATTATACTCATGGTCACCTGTAGCCAGAACCATAAAAGTGTCCATGGTTTCCCTGACTGGGACTTTCCTCTCAAGGGCAGAATTCATAATACTGTCACTTTGAGCAAAACCCACCAACTACCTATCTCTTCTTAAGCTTTTGTTGGAAGATCCACCGCAAACTGTATCGGTGGGAAAACAAAACAAAACACAAAGCCAAACCAAAACAAAGCTGTGGCAGCTGGGTCATTCTGACCTAGAACCGCCTGGAATGCTTCTAATTGCGGCAGCTGGCAGCCATGAGTCACCTAGCCAGACCGTGTGTCTTCAGTGATACGCGCATTCACAATCAGATTCATTGTTTCGCAGCCAGGGATACTTGCCTGAGCCTGTCTGGGTCTGAGTGAGGAGGGAGACGGTGCATCTTCCAAGCAGTGAGCTGTGTACATGCTTACCTACATCAGTGGGTACCTTGGGTGCTGTGTTACCGGTGCTGGAGATCTGGTGGGACAGGGCCGTGGCTTATTAGTTTCATTATAGACAGTTTCCACGGTGACGCCTTTGGTGAGTGTCTAGGACATGCCAGGGTTTGTCAGAGGTTCTCTTTGTCCCTATCTTTTAAAACCTTTCAACTCAGCAGTCTTCTAAGGGTATTTTAGTCCTCATTTTGCTGAGAAAATAAAGGGTCTGAGGAGTTGTCAGTCATCCCCATTATATATCAGGCACCCCTAAATGTTTGAGAGAGAGAGAGAGAGAGAGAGAGAGAGAGAGAGAGAGAGAGACATGAATTCAAACACTAGTGGAAGAAAAAGACCTTAAGGAGACTGACTGATAAGGACCAAAGAGTGGATTCCAACAGTTCAGAGGTTTCCTAGCCTCCCAACGTTTCACACTTCCCCACCCCCAACTTTTAAGTTCTAGGTTCAAAAGATATGAGGCTGGGGGTCAACAAAGGCAAATAACACAAGACAGATGAAGTATGTTTACAACTCATAGAGGGATTTATAATCTTCATTTTAAATAAATGTCCAGGGGCTGGAGAGATGGTTCAGTGGTTAAGAGCAATGGCTTCTCTTGCAGAAGACCCATGTTTGATTCCATTACCAACATGATAGCTCACAACCATCTGTAACTCCAGCTCCAGGGAATCTGAACCCTTCTTCCTGCCTCCATGGGCACCAGGCACACACACATGGTACACAGGCATACATGCAGGCAAAATACTCAGACACATAAATAAACCTTTTAAAAAAGGACAAATAGTGACGACAACCACTGGGAAGTACCTCATCCTACTTAATCCCTGTAGAATCCCCAAGGATGCATCATTATCTTCATGTACTGCTGAGAAGGCTGGAGGTCAGAGAGGCATGGGGTCTGCCATGGATCACAAGGTAACAGTGAGTGAGGAGGCTGGGACTGGAACCCAGGCACAGATGTACAAAGCTTTTATCTTGTATGCAAGAATACAGATATACTTTTTTACTCTAAGAGGCAGAAAATACAGATATACAGTCATTTATACTATAATACAACGTATGTGTTCTTAAATATCATTGCACCATGGAAGACTGTGATGAAAACCTATGTTTATTGGGATGGGGCTAAGGACACAGCACTCAAACACTTCATCAGTGACACATTTTAAAAAGAAATAAAAATCCGAATTGAAAGGGTAGCATTTTGTATTTATTGTAGGGTTTATATATTTCTTAACCATTTGCACATATGTAAGACATGCTACCCTTACAGGCACAGGTAAATACAATGAAGCCATACTCATACGGGTGGGTACTGGAAGTAGTCTGTGTTACTGTAGTATGATGAAGAAGGGAGCTGTAGAAGTCTGTGGAAAATTCTAATGTCCCATGTGCAGGGCATAACTACATGCTGGCTGGAGTAGCTGGTGGGTCTTGAAGTGTGTAGATGCATGCATGGTTTTGTGTGCTCCAGTGCAGCTCAGTCCAGCTAGGTGCCATTTAGATCCTCTTGCCTTAGTGTATCAAAATAGTCCTCCCACTTAAAAGCTTGAAAACAAACAAATTTAATTGTTTTTTGTTTGTTTGTTTTTTGGACAGGCATGGTGGGTGACCCATGCCTCTGTGAGATCTACATAGTGAGTTCTAGTCCAGCCAGGGCCACCAAGTGAGAACCTGTCCCAAAAAGAACTTGTTTTATTGCTGTGTGTGTATGTGTGTGTGTGTGTGTGTGTATGTGTGTTGGAGGGGTGTGCATGCAGGCAACTTGTGGGAGTTGGATCTCTCCTTCCATGTTGGCCATCGGGGATTGAAGTCAGGTCACCAGGCCTATATCCTCTCAGCTATCCTGTTGGCCCTAAAACTAGACTGTTTTTCAATGCTGATTTTAGGAGGGATCAGGTATGGTGGGTGTGGAGGTAGAAATTCATTGTCAAGCCAGATGTTTAAGTTTCTGTTTGTTAATTTCTTTCAGTTAGCTGCATTTCTAGAAGGAAGGGCACCTCTCTGCTCTTTGATCAACCTAGCTCATAGGATGACAATTGATCGAGTTATTTATAAATAATACATTTGTTGTTTAAAATGGATTGAATGATTTCTTTGCCACTTTGAGCCCTGATATTCTGAAATTCACTTATTCAAGGGAAGGAGCTGAGGACAGTCTAGCTAGATGGGAAAACTAGGGCCTTAGCTTTTCATAAACACATACAAAAGGTTGCACCAGTTCTGTGTACACTATTTTGTCTTCTTAATTCCTGGCAATGCCCAATAAATCTGTAGGCTTTTAATATTTTGCCTAAATATGGATATTTGAAGTATTCATGTTTTGCTGTTGTTGCTTTGTACTCCTTGCTTCTCCTTTCCCCCTCCCTTTCTCTTTCTCCTTTCCTAGTGAAAGGCAATCATTACAAATAAGCTCTTCTACATACCCTTTGTTGTATGAGGCTGTAGCTCAGGGGCCAAGCTCTTGCATACACGTATTTTTTATTCCCTAGGTACTCTGATTGGCATGGGATGGACACTTCTACATTCTCTTGCAGATCCCTCTGTGTGATGAGAGTCGGCCAAGCATACAGACTACTGCTTGTTCCGAGAGATCGATATAAGTGCAGTAGCCTATGCTGGGAATAGTAGGGCAGTGAAGGAAGAAGGGGAAGGGGGATTCTGTTCAGTGCTAGAAGCAGGTCTACCACACCTTGGAAGAGCTTGAGCTGGGTATGAGGAACAGGTAGGAGTTCATACTATGAATAGAGAATAAGAGCCTTACAGCAGGGGAACACACAGCGAGGCAGGGGAGTATGGCTCCCATCTTCAGGAAGCATCTGATGGTTCAGGGTGGTGGCAGCCCTCTGTGTGCTCCTGTGGAGCTTCGTGTCCTAAAGCTATCTGGAAACCACTCAGGGACATGTTTTGTAAAACTAAAGGCATGCTTACTCGTTGATGGTGGTTGTCATAGTCTTCTGGAGCATTCTGTTGAGTAAACAGAGACTTTGGCGCCCCTTGAAGGTCATTACTTCCAGTCTTTGTGGTCTGGAAGGGAAAATAAAAGCTGATGTGGTAGCGGCTGATGTGATGGCCGCGCCCCTGACCTTAGTGTTCTGTTTGTGTGGAAGGGGCTTTTCCAGGGCAGAGCAGCATTTGATATGGAGAAGCGAAGGACGGAGATCTAAAATCAGGAGGACAAGCCAAGCCACACCCTCGGCAACACTGCACAGGGATGAGGGAGAGCTCTCTCTGCCTTGCTGTCACACTACCTACCACCCATCCCTCCCCTCCCACTGCAGGTCACAAGTCTATCTTGACAGGGAGGGAAAAGCAGAGCCAGGGCAAAGCCCCCTCATTCAGACCTAAGAAAAGCTAACCCTGCATTGTGAAATTTCTTCTTATGCTAATGTAGACCGACTTAAAAAGTTAACTGATTAGAGCAAAAAGGAAAGACACCTAAAACTGATTGAATCCTTCCATGCAGAGGTGACTGCAGTGTGATTTCCATCAGTCCCTTTATGATTTTTGCATATTCACAGGCTGAGAGCTTGCTGATGCTCATTGCTGTGACCCTGCTGTGCCTGTATGTGTTTTAACGTACCAGGAAGTGCTGCAAACACTCTGTGCATAGTAACTTGGTGGATCCACATAGCTCCCCTCAAAAAGGGAGGCTTAAAAAAACAAAGAAAACCCCTCTTTTTTAGGTTTGGGAAACTGAGGCACATAATGGTTAACTTGCTCAAGATTGAACATCTAGTAGGTAAGGGCATAAACCCAGTACGAGACTTGGAGCACGTGTTATACAAATGCTATTTAATCATCTCTGTGTTAAAATCTATGTATCACAGTAATCAGAATGTTTAAACATATATATATATATATATATATATATATATAATGACTTAAAGCATGCAATATACAGCTATGGAAATTTTATGTTATATGTATGTCTGTGTACCATGTGTGTGCAGGTGCCCACAGAGGCCAGAAGAAGGCATTAGATCCCCTGGACCTGGAGTTACAGGTAGTTGAAAGCTACCACGTGGATGCTGGGAATTAAACCCAGGTTCTCTGCAAGAGCAGCAAGTGCTCTTAACCACTGAGCCAACTCTCCAGTTCCATAGTAGCAGTGTTAAATCTTTTTGCTTCTTTTCCTTCCTGTCTCCATCTCTTCCCCTCTTTCTTCTCCCCTCCCTCCCTCCTCCTCACCTTTTATCCTTCCTTCCTTCCTTGTATCCTTGAATGGGAACTGGTGGCCTCTCGGTACGCTCTCCACCCCTGAGCCATATCCTCAGCCCATAAATCATTATCTTGCTGATGTTACAGCCTGAGAGGGTGTGTGGTGTGTGTTATTTACAAAGCCTTCATGCATAACTTTCATTGTATGTGGGTATTGTAGGTTACCTGAGATATTTCTCCTTCTTGGACATTTCTTTAGCTCCCAGTTTCCCACCATCACCAATGGTGCTCTGGTGGAAGGCCACAGGTGCTTTATGTGTGGTGGCCCTTCTCCATCTTCCTTTGAAGGAAAATGAGGGCAGAGGCCCCAGGAAGCTGCGTCAGGGCTCCTGAATCTTGTCAAGCAGGACCACCAGGGAGCGCTGCTCCACAGTTGACAGGAAGTGTGTGAATGGGTAGTCTGGATGCCACCTTTTCTAGGGGCCATTTATCAGGCAGGGCTTGGGGTGACAGGGGTGTGGAGGTGTGCGCATGTCTTAATTCTACCTTGTTGGTACATGGTACTTTTGGGGATGACATTTAGAAACATCTAGGGACTGCTTTTGCTGACTTAAGCAATAACAAGAATAATTCAACAGTTTAGATTTTGTCACATAGGTAAATGGCATTGAAATCCCCAAATTGTATTCAAGTCATCATTGTAGCAAATAAAGATTGAAGTTGTCTACCACAAATAGAGCTGACTCTCACTTCCCTTCCTGTTTTTGGTTAGGATTTGGTCTAGAGTCCTAGATTCATAGAAGAAATGTATAGACTGAGGGCTCTGGAGACCAGGTGGGATTTTAGTAAATGAAAGAGTTGAAATATGTCCTTAGTGCCAGGGAGATGGCTCAGTGGCTGAAAGCACTGTGTAAGCCTAGCAGTCCGAGTTCTGGTCCCTGGAACTCATGTAATAGCCAGGTGTGGGTTGTCCCCCAACCTCCACTGGATGCCTCAGCATGTGTGCACACATACACAGACACACCTGCACAAAAACAAATAATTGTTTAAAAATAAAATCTATGCCTTGTGATTCTCAAAGAAGTTCCAGGTGCCAGGGTGTATCCCATGTTTAGGAGGTGGTGAACTCTGAGGGACACTGGTTACTTCTGGTTCATGCCAGTGCTGTATACACACTGTACAGTCCACTCACTGTCCTGCACAGCAGAGCTCTGGTCACCACCCTTTGTTCTCCACACACGCATATGGTTTTGTACTTCCAAGGACAGAAACTTCTATATTGTTGAAAAGAGACCAGTTGGACTGCCTGTGGTTAGACAGATGGATTGTTATGTACCTGCAGGGAGAGCGCTGTGACCCACAAGCACTTCAGTTCTGAGAACATTGACCCAGCAGGAGTGGGGCATATGGAGCTTGGAACAGCCACTGCCAATTCCCCTTTCTTTTCTGTGGGGAGCGGTTGCAGCGCGCAGCGTGGCGGCAGATACCGGCTCTGATACCATTCAGTGTCAGGGCTCCTGAGCTATGGTGTCAGGTCGACCCCCCGGGCTCCCTGCTGGGCATCAGGGTGGAACAGAGCAGCCCACTCCGTCCTGTCCTGTGTCCTGTTCTCCCAGGCAGATCAAAGGTGCCGCCTGGGGGAGGCGGGAGCCACTGTGTGCTTCCGCCCATAAGGGGATTTGCAACCTGCTCTTAGGTGGTTGGTTTAGGGGCTGCCTGAGGTGACCAGCTTTCTCTAAGGTATGGTGGATTTGACTTTGGGGTTGAAGAGGTCGGTGTTGGCTGGGATAAGCAGATTAGCTGCAGGGCATTAGCCTCTTGTAAGGTGTGGGATACATAACCAGAAGGAAGCCTACGTAACTATGTCCTTGGTGCTGTTTGCTGTGGGATCTAAGGAGGAGGTAGTAAATGATTTGTTTAACACAAAGTGGACGCAAAAGCTACAGTCAGTACTATCACAAAGGGCAGGCTAAGGAGACTTCAGACACTTTTTGGGAGCTTGCTTTGCTGGCTCTGGAGAGCCAGCTTTCCAGTGACATCTTCCCTGGCTTTGTGCTTCCATTCGCTGTTCACTATGGCCAGAATGAAAAGCTGCATGCTTTGCCATTCCTTTTGAGAGCACTCGAAGATCTCCAAAGAATCAGACATTCTGTGAACAGATGTCTGCAGAGGGCACAGTAAATCGGTGGAGTTTCCTCACAGGCTGAGCAGGCTCAGGGGAGGAGGGCTCGGGTAGGTTGGTCACCTGCCACCTTCCCAGCCCCCCTTTCTTCCCACCAGAGCACCCGTGGAGTTCTTGAGTTCCTGCAAGACAGATCAGAGGACCTCCATTCGAATGCTCCCATTTCCTGCCAGCAGGGCTGCCAAAGAGTTTATGGGATGCAGTTCTTCAGTTTAGTGTCTTTATTGCCATATCGTATATTCAGGACTTGCTAGTGCTATAGCATTGGAGCCACCAGGCCTGCTGGGAATGACTGAGGGAGATGAGCATGCCGTCCTCAGAGGGAATTTCTTTGTTCTGTTCCATTCTTCAAAACTGCACTCAAGTCAGCAAGATGGCTCAGAGGGTAAAGGTGCTCGCTGCCAAGCCTCACAACTTGAGCTCGATCTACCAGACCCACAAGGTAGAATGAGATAACAGACTCCTGCAGGTTGTCCTCTGGCCTCCATATGCACGCCGTGACATGCATAAGCAGGCATGTACATATACGTAAGCAGGCATGCATGTATGTGTACACAAACATATGCGCGGGCATATTCACAAACTCTGGGCTCCTGAGACACAAACCATCCTATTTTTGCTGTCTGGAGGATCCTGCTTGTTAGAATCTGTTCAAAAGTTGGAGGATGGAGTCAGAGTTAGTGGTAGCTGCAGTGTGAGACACTATAGTGAGACTTTGAGTGGTCTGTGGCCCCATGGCTGCCTCTGTTGGTCCTCATATGTGGTTCTGGAAGGCAGTCAGAGGTTCTGGGGGGAGTGTCTCCTGAAAGAGCTTGAACTCAGAGGGAGGCCTGTGGAATGTTTGGGCTGCATTCAGGACAGGCAGAGCAGCTGGAAGGTTGAGAAGGGAGGTCAGTGGAGAGGCATGCATAGGCCCTGGCCTGGGAGCCTAACCTTTTTTCTCAAGGTAAAGGAGATTGGACAGTGCTGGGGATATGTGGGACTGGGCCACATGCAGGGAACTTTGCAGGCCCAAGTGAGAACTTGCAAGATTAAGAAGGCCTGGTTTGTTGTTGTCATCCAGCCTTGTGCTGGTTCTTGGCATGTTCTGCATTGCTGAGACCACTGGTGACCTCAGAGCCTGCTGGGCCCCCTCCATGATCTCACACAAGGTGAAGTCTTCAGGTTTTCTGCTCTCTTCTCTCTGCAGTCTCACTAGGCTTCCCTGCACCTCTGCAGCTCCACAGGGCTCCTTCTGATGGCTGGGACTGTGTCAGGATGCCTGGTTAACCCAAGAGAGCGTTTCCTGCTCCTCTTCCCCTTTCTCTTGATGGTGGCCTCTGCCCACCCGTTACCAAGGCAACACACACCAGTGATGCTCACACCTGTTCTGCCTGCTTAACTAAGGGATGTTTCAGGACAGCATTGCAACCTGTCCGTGTTCTCTTAGCTCAAGGTGGGAAGGAGATACTTCTGCCGGGTGCCAAGCTTAGGTCATAGAATCATTGAACTGTTGGGTCAACTAGGAGGAGATCCTGGGAGAATGATCTTTCCATCTCACAGGAAGGAGCATATTGGGCAAGGCCAGGCCAGGCCAGACACTGGTGGCTTGAGAACACCAGCTGCCTGAACAGGAATGGTTATGCATAAGGTTAGCCGCTAACACAAGGGTGCTCTGAGACTCTCAAGGCAAGCTGTGCCATCTCTAGGAGCCTGGGGTGGCCGGGTGGTGGACAGAGGACCTTTCTCCATAGGAAACTATTTCAGGCTCTCTCTGAGATGGGGACAGAAGTGAGGGAACAAGAACAGGAGTAACCATCTTTGCTGTTTCCTGCAGCTGTTCTTCAGAGGTGCTGGTAGCTGTAGACAGTCTCTGTGGCTTTTGGAGAATAAACCCAGGCCTGTGTGGAAATGCAGGCAGCTTTCTGGGGGTGGGGGAGGAGAAGAAACAGTGGTGATTTTTGGATGAAAAGTTAGCCGAAGGAAGGCCATACAGAAACGGCGGGTGAGCAGCACTGTGCTTTGCAGGGAAGAATGAAGTGTACACATCTTGTTCCCCGATGCTCAGGAAAATTCCTCTCGACTGTGATTGGAGCAAAGAGCAGTAAGGCCTTCAGGTAATACCTAGGGGAGGAAAGTCAGCCGGAAGACTTTTTAGAGTCTAACAGGGGGTCATCCTAGGGACATCCTGAGGACCTAAATTATAACCCCAGCTGTGCTCATCTGATGTGGGCTGCATCTGAATGCAGTCAGCTCCACACTCCATCCTCCAAACCTCATTGTCACCTCCCTCCCTCCTGCCTCTTCTGAATAGTTGGTGTCTAAGCTCTTCAGTAGCCCAGCACCATGAGACATAAAGAGAACAAATGTGTGTAAATATATTTATATGTATATAAATATCATATTTATTGATTTATACATTTAATACATGGGCTAATGTGTCATTATGTATAATTTATACTATAAAACATAAATTAGGGAGTAGGGAGGTGTCAGTTGGTAAAGTGCTTGCTGTGCAAGCATGAGGACCCGAGTTTAGATCCCAGGGACCCACTTAAAAAGCTGGGTGTTACGGGCACTGTCTGTAATCCCAGCGCTGGGGAGGCAGAGACAAGAGGCTTCATGTAGCTCAGTAGTCAGCTGGGCCTGCTGAATTGTTGAGCAAGACAGAGATGCTGAGCATCGTGTTGAGCACGATACAGACTGATAGAGGAAGTCACTCAGCATCGACTTCTGGTCTCTACACAAGCATGCACTGCATATCCAAACAACTTTCAGCATATATACTGAAACGTGATAGCTAACCTGAAGTCTTATATTTTTGTGTGTTCTTGGGGATTTGTTGCTGTGATGGACAGGTTCTGCAATAGGGATCATGTGGGCTGTCTGGAGGTTCCCATAGAATAGGTAGAGCCTTATTCTCTGAATAGTTACGGGTTTTCTTGTCTCTCAATGTGACGAGGAGATAACCCACCCATTGGACACCAAGCTTTGAAGTAAATGTATGCTTAGGTTCTTTAGGCGAACACCCTAGCAGGTGTATCCCACCTTTTGACATTGACATTTGACATGATGTTGTCATCTACAAAGTTTGTGCTGAAGAACCACAGAATTGAGTTACAGAAAAGATGACAAAAGCCTCTCACAATGCTTTAAGCAAGTCTCCGGTTTTGTACTGGGTCACATTCACACCTATCTCTGACTGCAGACAGCCCATGGACTGAGGTTTGGTTTGCTAGGAGTTGAATGGAATGTCATAGCCTTCTATAAAATTGGGCAGTATTGTGCCACTACTAGAAAAGGCACCAGAAGGGATGGTTATGCGTAGGTTTAGCCATGAACACAGGGTGCTTGAGATGCTTCTATTTCCTGTTTAACCTCGGCAGGGTTACTTTTCCCAGAGGAGATGTGTGGCATTGTGCATGTGGACTGTGGGAGTTGGTTCTCTCCTTCCACCATGTTGGGTTCCATGGATCAAACTCAGATCATCCGGCTTGGCAGCAAATGCTTTTACCCACTGAGTCATCTCTCTGGCCCAGCGGCAACTGTTTCTTTTTTGGGAGATTTATCTTTTTATTTCCAAATAATGCCTTGTGCTGCAGTGCTTCATTTGTTTCTAGACCTTCTTTTCATTCCTACTGTAGAATATGAGAATTTAACTTTATTATACATCCTGTAGCAATTACACATCTTTACATGCACATACCCTGAAAACATACACATATCCAACTGCCCAATCAAATATATATGCATCAACACGTATGCAAGGACTTGAACACACACACATCCAACATACAGTGACATGCACACATCGAGACAGACCTGCATGTACCTAGACTCACAAATGTACAAGACAGGTGCATATTCCCCTCCCTTCCCTCATCTTTCAAAACTGGGTGAGTCAGTACTCATAGACTTACAGTCTGTGGAAACTAACACTCCCATGTTCTACATCTCTTTTCCCTGCAGGTACTAACTGCTTATTTTCTAGACCTTAAATCCTTATGAACTGACCAACACTCCATTCTTGTATTTTGATAGAGCTCAAAAAACTACCAGTGTGATTTAAAACACCCCACAGTCCAGTCTGTCACCTTGAGACATCCTTCCAGAGCCCCGTGTCCCCTGCTGCTATGTGACTTCACACTGTTGTCACTGGCAGCTGTGTTGGGTTCCCTGTTTGTAGACTCCATGGCTGCACCTTTACTAGTGAACCCCATTTCCCAGTAGCATCTAGAGACCTTGAATTTCTAAAAATGTGTCCTCGAATTTCTTTGGATCATGATTTTGATTGGGTATATAATTCTAGGTAGATTTAATGCCTCAGAATTCCGAGGCATTACGTTATTATTTCAAGTGTCTGATCTTGCTCTTGGGAAATCAGAGCTACTGTGGTCACTTCAAAGCTAGAATGTGACTTTCTCCTCTCTGTTTTCCTTGTTGGTGACCTAATAATTTATATCCATACTCCTTGGTTCATGTATTTTTTCTTTTGTTGTGCTGGGTACTCATAGGATCCTATTGATCTAGATCTTCTATTCTACAGTTCCCTATGTTATTTCTTGTGTACCATCATTCTCTCTTCTCTTTGTTCCTCTTCCTGGAACTCAGGGAGCTCATGGACTAGCCTTAAATTTTCCTTCTTTTTCCCCAACCTCAAAGAGTATCTTTTAGCATGTCAACAGGATAAAGACATTAAAAGAAAACATGAAATTTGGTATTGGCATCTGCCAGGACCTTTCTCAGCCAACGTATTGACTACCTTTCTTGAAGTGGGGGGGGGGGGGATGATTAAATGTGTGGATATTCTTAGTGACTTTATGAGATGTTTTAGAGTAATTGTGGTCAGGTGTAGTTCTTTTTCTTCTTACCTTGGAAATAATGATGATACAGAACAATGACATGGTTAACTACTGAAGAAAGTTAACTTAGTAAATTCTTAGTGACTTTATGAGATGTTTTAGAGTAATTGTGGTCAGGTGTAGTTCTTTTTCTTCTTACCTTGGAAATAATGATATAGAACAATGACATGGTTAACTACTAAAGAAAGTTAACCTAGTATTATGATTGATTGTCTCAGTATATAATTAAATTACAATGATTGTCTCAATATAATTAAATTACAATGCTCTCATCTTTTCTATCCCTTAACTTCAGTTTTGCCTTAGGCCCTCCTACTGAAGTTTAAATTTCAGATATTTAGGCATCTTAGATGAGTTCACTCTTGTTTTCTACATGTCTGTGTTTTGAAACACTCTGTTCTTGTTTTATGAGTACAGTGCCCCAGTGAGAATGCTAATCATGGTAGATTTTCTTTCTCTGCAGTTTCATTCTTTGTCCTTTGGCTATCTCTTCTGTCTTGAGCTTTGAGGTTAAAGAATTTCTCAACAGCCTTTGTGGTGCCATGCACATCTTTCTCACTCTTTCATTACATATAGACGGCTATACTGGTTGTCATTTACCACATATGACCTGAAATTCTAATCCTTTAAATGTGTGAGTGCTCTGAGTTAGCTAGAGATGAATGACCATGCTACAGGCACTATGCACTTCCAGACACTATTTCTTTCACACTCTTTAATGAGTGATCTGCCTGTCTAAAGCTTCACTTTTGATCCGAGTCTTTAAAGAAAGCTCTTTTCTTTGTCCCAGCTCCTGTGAGCTGATGTGGACTGTTCTGATGTGGCTGCCACCCTGCTTGGTGGAGTTTCTGACTGGGAGGGGTTTCAGATTCTGAGGGTAAAGTGTACTGGGAGAAACTGCTCTCAGCTTTGGGATGTGGGTAGTGTGTCAGGGCAGTGAGGGACTTCAGAGATCTTTTGCAACCTTGCATCTGTGGCTGTAGGAGACTAACAGTGCTGTGTGGTCAGAGCTCAGGCAGGACAGGAACCCAGCACAAGGAATCCTTTTGCTGGCATTGACTTCCATTCATGAGCCACCAGGCAGAAATTGTAAGTTGCATTTATTTACTTTGTGTGTGTGCGCATGCACACACACACACACACACACACACACACACACACACACACACGAACCATTTACCCACTGAGCCATCTGGTCTACCCTATTGAGCAGTTTTTAAGTGCCAGTGTTTGGTCCTGAACTAGGCTCTTTTGTTTGGACCTTTGGTTCTCATGGTCAAGTGGAAGATTCTGACTAGTCTGATATGCTTTCCACTTCAGGCCAGCTCGCTCAATTGCCAGGTGAGATGTCCTGGCCATGACCTGTCTATAAGGCAGAATATTATCAGTGTATGTGGAAAGTGCCCACACTGCTTGGTTGTGGTCCAGTAGGGAAAACAAAAAGGGCCATGACATTTAATAACATCCTTAATACTGCTTCTCCAGTCTTATCTACCAGGGTGTCCTCATTGCAGTGTTGTCCTAAGTGGCTGCAGATAGGGAGTGGTGTGTATTTTCTGTATTGCTATCACTTGTAGATATTAAAACTTCAATGTTTGCTTAGGTTCTAAGATAAAATTCTCTTTTTCTTTTTTTTAAATTCATTTTATTTGTGTGACTATTTTGCTTGCAATACCACATATGTGCCTGTGTCTGCAGAGGCAAGAAGAGGATATTAGATCCCCTGGAACTGGAATTATGGATAATTGTGAGATGCCATGTGGATGCTGGGTCTCAAACCTGGGTCCTTTAGAAAAGCAGCCCTTTAGAAAAGCTCTTAACCACTGGGCCACCTCTCCTGCCCTTTTTCTTTTTTTTTCTTAAAATTTATTTATTTTTATTATTATTATTGGTGTGTGTATATACATAATGTAAATGTGAGTGCAAGTATGTGTGTGCCATGACACAGGTATGGGGTCAGAGGACAACTTTTAGGAATCAGTTTTCTCTTCTACCTTGGGTTTTGGGGAATGAACTTAAGTCTTCAAGCTTGGATCATAAGTGGTTTTACCCATTGAACCATCTCATCACTGTAGCCCTTTAAAACTTTATATATATATATATATATATATATATATATATATATATATATATATATATATA
>CAJQZJ010008952.1:5389738-5404619 GCA_907164525.1 Lophiomys imhausi
ATATATATATATATATATATATATATATATATATATATATATATATAAAGTATATATAAAGGTTAACCAGGGTCTAGGGATTAACTAGTCTTTCACTTAGAAGATGCATAAATTTTTGTTTTTCTTTTTTTTTGTTTTTGTTTTTCAAGACAGGGTTTCTCTGTGTAGCCCTGGCTGTCCTGGACTCAATTTGTAGACCAGGCTGGCCTCGAACTCGCAAAGATCCGCCTGCCTCTGCCTCCCAAGTGCTGGGATTAAAGGCGTGCACCACCACTGCCCGGCGTAAATTTTTGTTTTTCTATACAGGATTTCTTTATGTAGCTCTGACTGTCCTGGAACTCACTGTGTAGACCAGGCTGACCTTGAACTCCCAGAGATCCACCTGTCTCTGCCATCTAAGTCCTAGGGTTAAAAGGATAAGCCACCTATTCCTGGTCCAAATTCAAAAAAATATTCTCTTATAATTTCATATATCTGAAATATAATTTCATTATATATATTTTTTTCTTTGATCAAAGTCCCCCATTATCTTTTCTTACCTTCTCCTTCCACTAAGTTATTTCTTCTTCCTAAGGCCCTTCCCGCTTTCATGTCTTATGTCGGTGTGTTTGTGTGTCTGTATGTGTGTCCTATGTGTGTGTGTCTATGTATGTGTATGTATGTGTCTGTCTGTGTGTTTATATGTGTGTATGTGTCTGTGTGTCTCTGTGTGTGTGTCTGTGTCTATGTGTATGTGTTTATGTGTCACTCTCTCTCCTGTGTGTGTGTGTGTGTGTGTGTCTATATGTCTCTCTCTCTCTCTCTCTCTCTCTCTCTCTCTCTCTCTCTTTCTCTCTCTCTCTGTGTGTGTGTGTGGCCCAATGCATGTAATCAGTGTTGCCTGCATGAGTGGGCTGTGGGGTTATTTGCTTGAGTAGGGCAGTGTGCTGGTGACCATATCACTGAGGAATGTGACTTAAGTGAAGGACCACTTAGTCCTAGACTCTACCAGACTTTTAAAAAACAGTGGAATTTATAGCCTTGCTTGAGAAGATTAGAACTTGTAAAAAAGACATTTTTTGTAGGACTTGTAAAAAAAGTCTTTTTTTTACAAGTCTTACATACTTTAGTGGGTGTGTGTGCACATGTGCATAGATGTCACACCTTGAGGAAGTTGGTTTTCTTTTTCCACCACGTGGGTCCTGGGAATCGAACTCTTGTCCTTAGGCTTGGTAGCAATCATCTTTACCTACTGAGCTCTCTCACTGGCCCCCAAGAACATTTTTTGTGTTTTATGTTTGTTTTGTAGTAAAAGCAGCTGCTCAGTTTTATTTATACATAATTGATCAGATGGACACATTAATTTTGAGCCATAAATCTAGATGTTGTATGCATGAATTAGTTTGTCCACAAGCTGAAAACCATTGTTCTGGTCAGAATTATATGCTGTGAATAGATGATGTTTACCTTACTCTCCAATGTCCTGTGTCTCTGCTAAATACCATGAAATTTATGTAGTTTAAGCAGTAAACATTGCAATGTGAGGAGAATATGATACTTTGATTTATGCATGCCTGTCTTGAAATTTGTTGTCACTTCAGTTCTTCAACTCAGAAAAACATTCATTCTATGCTAATTGTTTAGAACAGCGCAAAAATTTATTTTAAAAAGAAAATTTTAATATGCCCTTTGCCACTTTCAAACATGTATACAACATATCTTGATTCTATCTACTCTACCTCCCCTTCCTCCCCTCTCGCACGCCATTTCTTTTTTTTAATATTTATTACTTCAGATGATTATTTATCATCTCCATCACAGTGCCCTCTTTCCACCCCTCCCAGTCCTACCCTCCCACCCTCTCCCTACTCTCCCTTTTATCCCACTCCTCCGGAGTGGAGTGTCCCTACATATCAGTCTCCCGCCCCAGTTCAGCAGTCATATGAGGGCCAAGAGCCTCCTCATACACTGGGGGCCTACAAGGCAGCACCACTAGGGAAAAGAGTCTCATTAACAGGAAAAAAAAAGTCTATGTTCCTGTTCCCTTTGGTGCATTGGTTGCAGTATAGTTATCCTGTACTAAATAGCTAAAATCTGATTATAAGTGAATAGATGCCATGTGCATCCTTCTGAGTCTGGGTTAGCTCACTCAGGATGAGCTTCTCTAGTTCCATCCATTTGGCTGCAAATTGCATAATTTCATTGTTTCCTATTCGCTGCCATTTCTTTTTTTTTTTTTTTTTGGTTTTTCGAGACAGAGTTTCTCTGTTTAATAGCTCTGGCTGTCCTGGACTCGCTTTGTAGACCAGGCTGGCCTCGAACTCGCAAAGATCCGCCTGCCTCTGCCTCCCAAGTGCTGGGATTAAAGGTGTGCGCCACCACCGCCCAGCATCGCTGCCATTTCTTGAGTGTGAGAACTTTACTTGGCTGTTGCCCTTTGCCATGTGCACCCCTTCCTTCCCTCCTTCCCCTCCCTGTTTTATTCTTTCAATAAGGGCTCCCTCAGGCTTTGCACCTCCAGTGTTAATTTGTAGTCAGTAAAATGTATACTGCAATACCCATTCCCTGGCCACCACTCCTGAGAAGCAGGAAAGACTCCTGGAGCCTGGCCCCCAAGAATCTGTGTTCTCTCTTCCATTTTACTGTTCTCTTCACCTTAGGTATCACTTGGCCTGCGAGACAGAGTTCCCTGGGCTCTCAGGGCCAGTCTTGGCAGCCCCAGGGAAATGGATAGGGCTGTGAGCAGGTGTGGTTTACAAGGCTCCATGTCGGTAGATACGCTAACAGAAAGCTCCTCCTGTGTGCCTGGCATTGTTCAGACAAGGATGGTATATAAAAAAGCAAGAGGTGTTTGTGATGTTATTAATGGTGGCCACTTAGATGGGTCACCCTGAATTGAGAACTATACAAGGCCCCCAGTGTGGACCTAATCCTGAATCGAGTCCTATACAAGCCCTACCCCCCAAAAATAGCCAAGGCTCTCATGAATAGCCTGAAGTATGAGGCAGGTAAAACAAAGCAACTGCAAACCAAAGCTCCCGGTGAACAGGAGGCCAGGACCCCTTTCAGCTGTCTTTTGGGGTGTCAGCTGCTGACCTCTCCACTCTGGATCACTTTCCCTTTGTTGGGGTAAATTCCTGAACTATTGGTAGGTCATTTCCCTGGCTTTACTGAGCTGGTGAAGGGGCCTGTGGGCAGTAATTATTGCCACAGGCAGGAAGTGGTTAATAGGATCCATTGACTCAGCTGAAGAGGAAGACTGTTGCCCCCTGCAATAGAGGCAGGAAATCCACAGACCACACCATTCATTTCCTCTTCAGGTGGGAAGTGCAGTGTCTTCAGTCCAAGGATGACATGGGGCAAGGAACAGGAGAATTTACAGTACATGTCTTAAGGCAAAAATCCATGGGCCAGATTTTTCTGGGTGGTGAAGCTGACCTCCTGACTAATGTATTGTGACAGACAGAAACCAGGAACCTCTGTGAGGGCTGCTGCTCTTGGCATCTGGTGTTATTCTGTGAATCCTAGGTTATTTTAAAGCTTAACAGTATACTAGACAAGAAACATGCCAGGATATACAAGAAAGAAATAATTTGACCTACTTCCTTACATCCATTGCACATGGGCAGGGCTGGTGTGTTCTCTTCTGTATTCAGTATTCTTGTACGCTCACTCAGGCATCAGTCAGAAAGACACCTTTGAGAAGTTTAAAAAGTAGAATGTCTAAAGACTAGCCATAATTATAATTTAGTTAGCAGCATAAGACACCCCCCACCCGCACTGAAACAAAGACAGAGGGGGCCGACATGAATGGCATAAACTGTCCAGGAAGAAATGAGAAGCTGGGCATGGTGGTGCACCCCTGCCACCCCAGCAACCAGGACGTGGAGGCAGGAGGCACAGTTCAATGCCATCCTTGGCTGCATAGCAAGCTCAGGGGAGCCTGGGCTACTTGAGACCCTACGTCAATGTTTTTGCGTGTGTTGTCTGTGTGTGTGCATGTGCGTGTGTATGAGTGTGTGTAGAAAAAAAAAAAGAGAGGGAGGGAGAAGAAGAGATTGATTGACTGGCTTTATGGTTAACTTACCTACCATCAAAAAGAAGTAGCCAGAGGACAGTGTGGCCTTCCACGTCGCTATTGTTGAAGTCACATGAGCAAGTAATTATTTTATAGGAGTTGGAGGGAGTTCAACAGATGGAACTAAAAGGGAGCAGAAAGAAGGAAATATAAACCCAAAGCTGACACTGATGTAAGAGACAAAGAATGGAAACCATCAGGAGGGTACAGGACATTGGATGTTCTTGGAAAGGACCAGAGATGGAAGTTTAACCATAGTACAGATCAGAGAAATGTCTGGGCAAGTACCTAGGTTTCACTCAATGGAATGTCTGCCATGCAGCCGTTAAAATGATTTTAAGTTTTGTCCTTTTTGGACAGCAGTCTGTCTATAGTTGAAGCAAGGGGTTTTTCATGCCAGGAGATAGGCTTGCCACTAATTCAACCATTTCACACTGGAGATTCTTCCATGCTCATCTTCTACTTGGAGTAGAATAGGGGGTGCTGTCAGGAGCTGACATGTCTCCATATCAAAAACAATCTTAATTTAAGAAAACATCTTTGAATGCCATATTGTGCAGATCTCTTGGGGTTTTTGAAGATTCCCTATCTATCTCTTGTGTTTAGATAAGCGAATGTTGCTTGTCTCTTAACAACTTGATTTCTGAGTAGCTTAGAGAATATCTGTGATAGACTGTCATAGTAGCTAACAAAATGACACGCTTGCATGACTAGGAGTTTGTATTTCTTAACTATCCTAAACAGTTTAAGACGGTTGGTATCAAGAGGCCAGAGCTTCACATTTCATTTTTAAGCATTACTATGTACAATACCTTTAAGAAGCGTTACCTTTAATTTTGTATCAATATACAAAGATCAATATCAATGTGGCCAAATATACTCTTAATTTTGTATCAATATACAAAGATCAATGCCTATGTAGCCCAATACAATCTTAATAAAGGACAAAACTTGGTAGCAGGTAAGTCGACAGCCTAGCTCTGCCAAGACAGGGTAGGTAAGTCCTTCATAATTCCTGCTCTACAATCAATGTCTGTCAGAGAAACGGGACCAAAAGGCTGAAGATTGATGCTGTAACGTATGGAGAGAAAACGGGAACTGTCCAGGCAGCCACTGATATGTCATTTCTTAGTCTTGGAAGATGCAGGCCCTGCACTTCCTATATAATCAGATATATTTATCCCTCTCAGGTCTCTGAGGTGGTTGAAGAATAAATAACTAGAGTCTCATAGTTAAATTTTGAGTTGTTTAGGAATCAAGAGGGTGTTCTGGATCTAAGAAGATGTTTTTATAATTGTGATGCAAGTTAGTATGAAAACTGAGTCAGATATAGAACTTTAAACTCATGGAGATGGTTAGATAGTAGAATGTTAAAGTCAGGTGCCAAATACATATGGACTGGACATTGGGAATGTATGCTAAGCCATATAACTCTTATAATTGTGACGTATTTATTTCTGCTGTTGTTTTGAATAGTATTTACTGTTATAAGAGAAGGAACCATTTGTTGGACTGAAAGGGGGAGCTGTTGGGGGGAAAAGGGTGGAAAGGTGGGACAGGAGGGGGGAGTAGGGAAGGGATTGTGACTGAGATGTAACTTGACGAAATAAAAAAAAATAAAGTATAAAAAAATGATTTCAAACGTGTATGAATGAGGGACATGTGTATGCCAATGAAATAGTTGTGTATGATTATCACTCAGAGAATATCAGTCCCTATCCCTTCCCACCCAAAGTTCTGAAGAGAATTAAGTTTGCAAGAACGCATCAGAGTGGCAGGGCTGGTCCAGGAGCTCAGTGGGAGAACTCAGTCTCACTTAGCAGCTGAGAGGCCACAGGTTTGATTCTCAGGACTGCAAACAAAACACAAACAAGCAAATTCTGGGGAAGCACACTGCTGAGTCATACCACGATGCATTTGAATTTTTTGTTTTTGGTATTCTGAGACACAGTTCTTCTGTGTAGCCTTGGGTGTCCTGGAACTTGCTCTGCAGGCCAGGCTGGTCTCAAACTCACAGAGGGACCCCCTCCCCCATCTCCTGAGTGCTGGGATTAAAGGTGTGTGCCTCTGCTACTACCTCCACCACCTGGCTTCCATGAAGCATTTGTATCATGGAGTCACTGTGCTAAGTGGAAGAAGATGTTGGCAGAAGGCTTCCTGGCCAATGCTTGCACACGTGCTGTAGACAGAACAAGGAAGGAGATCTGCAGCGGCAGAGAATAAACTTGTTGCAGGCAGGGGAGTAACAGCTCTGAGGTTTCTTTGTGGGGATGATGGACAGGCCAGATCAATCATTGTAACAGTTGCACAAAATGGTGAATACACTAAAAACCAACGAGTTGTCTACTTTGCTGTGTGAATTAGTTATGAGATTGCTGCAGATAAAACAAGGCTGATCATCTTGGAAGGAGATGGAAGGATCAGTGGTTTTCTCATTTTTTTCAGAGGTTCTGGGATTGTTCTGCATTACTTGCATGATGGACACATTTAATAAGCTAAAATACAGTCTAAAGCATTGGTTTTCAACCTTCCTAATACTGTGACCCTTTAATATAGTTCCTCATGTTGTGGGGATAACTGTAATTTTGTTACTGTTATGAACTGTAAATATCCATTTGTTTTTTGTTTTTCTGATGGTCTTAAGGTGACCCCTTCAATCTCAAAGGGGTCTTGACCTACAGGTTGAGAACCCTTTGGACTCTAAAGGGAGAATTTTAATAGCCAGCCTTTTAACAGGAACAGCAGAGATGGAGTCTGCTAATCATGCCTTTAGGGGTGTGTGTGTGTGTGTGTGTGTGTGTGTGTGTGTGTGTGCACACTTGCCTCCTGTGTGTCTGCTTTTGTATGCCTCTGTAATCCTAAAACCTAGGCTCCTGCTCTCATGCTGTCATAGGTGTGAACGGCTATTTGTAGAAGGAGTTATGTCATTTGCCTGGGGACCCTGGGAGGTAGGATCCTATCTCTAGGAAAATCAGGAAAGCCTAAGCGCTTCTTGGTGGAACAGTCTGAGAGGTGGTGGGCTCTGTGAGTGTGGAATCAGTGGGGGCTGTTACTTATATAACTTCCTGTAATTGTCTGGCAGTAGCTGCAGAGAGCCGCCCTCTCCTGTCTGGGGCTGAACAGAGGCTGCAAACCTTTCCCTTCTCGTTGTTGTTGCTGCTGCTGCTGCTGCTGCATTTATCTCTCGGTCGGGCTTTGTGTGGAGGCAGCCCTTCTTGGCAGAACTGAAATGTCATTTTAACCAGAAGACACCATCCTCTTTGTGCTCTGGAGATGGGCAATTCCTATGCTGGACAGCTGAAGAGCACACGGTTTGAAGAGGTCCTCCACAACTCCATCGAGGCTTCCCTGCGCTCCAACACCCTGGTGCCCCGGCCCATCTTCTCCCAGCTGTATTTGGAGGCTGAGCAGCAGCTATCCTCGTTAGAAGGTAAGAAAGGCTTTTTTCTTGTGTCGGTGTGTGTATATTGTTTACTATGTGTGGCTAACGTGAACAGCACAAACCTGCAGTTATTTTTTGCCCCATTCGGAGTCTAGCAAAAAATAATGAAAGTTGCACATAGATTTTTATTTGTTTAAAAGTAAGTTTCAGGCCATAAAGTACAAAGAAAAAAAATCTTGGACTCATAGGAGGCAGGGAGAATGCTGCGTGTGAGACTCTCCCAAAAACATTATTTATTCTCTGATTAGATGGTTTTCCATTTTAGTTTTGGTAAAGGATTTTAATACAATTGACCCTCAGCTATGTATTTCTTTTCTTTTTCCCCTGTGACTCGTGGTCTTATCTTTGAAAAAATCGTTTAGAGATTATGTCTCTGTGTGGTAACAGGTGGAAAATCCCCCCAGACATTTAGAAAAATTAAGAGTAAGCCTTTGTGAATTTTACATGTACTAAGAATTAAGTTAACAAATGATCTTCAAGTATGGGAATGACTTGGGAATTTCCTTTATCTGGATGATAAACCATGAGTGTTTTCATGTCAGCTACTATTCTAGTTTGTTTTTGTTTTTTTATTTGTAAGTTAATGCTTTTTGCTTGAAATTACATGCAAACATCAGTAGTTTTGAAATAGAAAAGGTCATGGTTTAAAGTGGAAAAAAAAATCATCATTAAGAAAGAAAAATGTCTGCCAGGTTTGAACTATGTTAGATTTCAGGGGGGCTGTGTATGGGGATCCATGTCTTGAAGCCACTCTGATGCCTGATAGCCTTTATTCTTGTAAGAGGGTAAACTGAGTCATTTTTCAGCCTCCTTAGTAAATCAACCTTGCGAATGGCACAGATAAAGACTAACCAACCTGGGTCTAGATCTAAGAGAAACTAGATTGTACTCAGCACCGTCAGTCAGGAAAACATGAAGTTCTCTGGTAGTCATCCAGAGAGTGGCAATACTTCCTGGCATAGGAAGTATCACTGTGACCTCACCAGGAGCCGAGAAATCGTTAGATACTATATTTAATTGATTCCATTTTTGACCAGATGAAAGGCTTCTGTTAATACGCTTTTCAGGGCCATCCTTAACTACTTATGGTGTCCACAAGTCTTGCCAGTGGCAAATTAAGAACAGCAATCACGATGGTAATTTAGAACACTTGAGTAGTGTCCTAAACTCTATGGTCTGTTCACCGGCTAATGCTGAACCCCCACCCCAACCCCCACCATAACTTGGAGATTTTGAGAGGTAGTGGAATTGCTCTCTCAGGGCTGGCTGTCAGCACTGGGTCAGGCTTGGGGAGAGTCAGTGCACAGCTGCTCAAACAGGGCAGCAGAAAGCCCTTGAGGGCTCCTCCAGCTACCTTCTCCTGCTGCTGCTGATCTCCTTCAGTGGTCTGCCTCCACCCTTTTGGGGGGTTGCATCTTCTCAGGATCTCCTCTTTGTTGGGTGTGTACTGTTTCCCAGTGATCCACTCCCTACCCTGACTGTGCTGGAACCCAGGAGTTCCTACTTTCTAGTTAATGCTCTGAGTGTCTTTGCAGCCCCAGGGACAAAGTTTAGGCTCATGAATTTGATTCCTCGGGTGCTGAGCATCCCAAGCTCCATGCCAGATGTCAATGGGATAGCTCAGCCTTTGAGTTTCTGTGATGACCTGACCCCTCTGTGCATTTTCTCTGTGCTCAGCACATAATCTGGAGCCATCCTCTAGGATTTTGTTTGTCCAATGCAGAAGTCAGCCTGAGGGGTCGGTGGGAGAGTGGGACCTTTGGGTTTGTTAGATGTCACCATAAACCAAGCATTAAGCTTGGGCTGTATCTTCTGGATCATAAACTTTGAAGCAGACAGGCATTTTTGGGCCCCATCTTGTTTTGTCTGTCTGTCTCTTGTTAGGGTCTCTTATCTGATGGCTGGCCTTCCCGAACAATACCATTGTTGATGATGCTTATGGCCAGGGTGCTGGGATACTAAACTCACAGGGATCTGGTAACATTTTATGTATTTGTGGGGGTAATTTAGCAGGGTCCTTATTAGAGCTTTGTTCTTTGAATTGGGCTCTTTTCTACTACCTCCTTTAGGGAAAAATCCTTTTACACAATATTGACTTTTTTTAAAGAGAAAGACCAGCAAAACAGATAACTGCATCAGCTCTAGGCACCACAAATTTACTATTTAAATGGGTGCAGATAAATTCCTATAATCCTACCTGCTCAGAATGGCGTGCGATTCATGGCAAGAAAAGAGAGTTGAGCATAAACGGCAGAGTGAATGGCCTTATGTGTCTGTAATTGGGGCGCTATGGGGTCCTTGGGTTTGGGTTTTATTATTACTGTGCTAAGCCATCAACCCTGATGGTTTTGTCTAAGACCACTTTAAGGCTCTTACCCTGCCAGAAGACCTCCGTAAACATGTCTGTTTAGTCTACTCCAGAGCTTATACTGGCTGAGGAGCCCATCAAAGTCAGGAAGGTCTGCCACAGACCTTTGACCGTTAACCCTGCCTGCAGTTTGAGCCCTTTGGCTCTCTGAGGCTTAAGACCCTCTTTCTTCTCTTGTTTTTTTTCTAAGTGCCTTGGAATGTCCGTTCGTTGGGCTTAGCAGAATAATGCACAGCTCTTTCCCTGGGAACTCAAGGGCTGATCCATGGCCCTGCCTTTGGGGGAGTTCATTTTAGTTGCTGAGGGTCTTGTGTGAATTTCCACTCCAAGGCCGGTATCTGGGACACTCTCTGGATCTGTACAGAGCTAGATCAGAGCCCCATGTGGACTGAGCCGTCTGCTCTGGTGCTGGGTGCTGGCGCCTGGAGTCTGGTGGGACTCGGAGACCTGGTGTTGCCTACTTTAAGCACGAGAAGATGCCAAGGAGATGAGGTGGCTGGATACATTCCTCCCACCCTGGGTGTTCATCTTGTGTAATCTTCCCACAGTTTTCCTACCACTTGGTATTTGTTCTCTGCACCCACAAGGTCCAGGGCATCAGGAAGGACAGCGAGCTGTTATTTTCTTCTCAAGGTCTTGGCCCCAGTAAGTTATGTTCCCAGTAGCTTGCACATCATAGGAAGAAAACTGGGTGCCACTCTGAGGCACCGCATTTTCTAGCACATTGGCTCTCAACCTTCCTAATCCTGTGACCCTTTAATAGAGTGCCTCATGTTGTGGTGACGCCCCCCCCAGCCATAAAACTATTTTCATTGCTACTTCATAACTGTAATTTTGCAACTGTTATAGATTGTAATGTAAATATCTGATATGTGACCCCTGTGGGGATTGTGACCCACAGGTTGAGAACATTACAACTCACAGTGACCTTAGGGCTTACCGTGTAACCAACACATTTTGCACAGAGAGGTAAATTGAGTGTCTCATGGCCACACAGGCAGCAACAGTGTAAGTACTGAAACTTGACTTCCCAGACCTGTGGTCTAGGCTTTTCCATTACACATGGTTTTATTGTTAACCTAAAACCTTCGGATGGAGGGAAGATGTTAGGGTCAACTTTGAGAACAGTAGGAGACACTAAAAACAACCCAGTAGTAAGAGACAGGGAAACAAAAAGACAGGAGATAGCCGTATCCCACTGCAGTGTATTGAAGGGTGTGTGCCATGACCCTTTCCATGAGTTAATATGTGTGCTGTTTGGTACATGCAATTTAAAGACACTGAGAAGTATTTTTACTGAAAATACTATGAGAAAAGACATTGGAAGGACTAAACGTCAGCACCCTTGAAAAAAAGCGAATTTTTATGAGCCCTCCCTTGCTTTCCCCAGCCGTAGAATGGTGGGCTGCCCTTTCCTCAGCATGGTCCCTGCACTGGGAATCTCGCTGAGTGCTGGATCAATGAGGGAAAGATTCCCCTAGGAGCCAGAGAGGATGCACTAACTACCCCATGCTGAGGGTGATGCTCATCTTGGCCGAGGCTTTCCTCACCAGTTCCTCTTTTGCTGGTCTTCCATTCTTACAGCCATAGCATGCCTGGCTGTATTCTAGAATGTTCTGCAATACCCGCCCCTATCTGCATATGATTGCATCTCCAGCAATGAATATATGCGTTCTTTGGATGGATGCTAATGGATAGATAGCTCATTAACCCCCTTATGCAACGTTGAGTCAGGGCATGCTACTCTTGTTTGTAAGAACGCCATGGGCACCTGCTGACACACAGGCTTGGCTACAGCCCCTTGAACAGCTGTGGGTCAGTGACTCTCTCTTTCAGCCCCAGGCCCCTTATTTGTAATACAGGCTACATGCTACATGGTGATACTTCTCACATGAATGCTTTTGGAATGCCGACTGTGTCGTGTGGAGGCGTTGTGTCTTCAGAAAGCTACTGTATCCGTAGCAACTCCCTCGCACCTGGGCACACATGTGCAACTGTGCTGACTAGAAGAGAAGTGAACTTGAGCCTGAAGTCTCTGTGTGCACCTTGGTCTTGGGGAGTGATCCTCTGTGAGAGATCTTTGGCTTTTCTTTCCATACAGAAGGATCAGGACACCCAACTTCCAAGTGTTCCTAAGGACCAATGAATTACAGAGCAGCGAGGGTTAACTGACTGCTTCTTAGAGGGGTGCTGGCCTCCTTTTTGTGACTGGCCCCTGGTGGCTCTGTTGAGCTTGTAGCTCCAGTTGGAGGAAAAGGCCTCGGAGGAGGCTTTCAAGGCCCCGCTGTGGCTTCCTTACAAATCATTACCCTTGTCTCCCATGTCTAGGTGGCAGCCGGGTGGACAATGAGGAAGAGGAAGAAGAGGGAGAAGGAGGCTTGGAACCCAGCAGTCCCCCAAATGCCTACCAGCTGCCCCCTCCTCCTGAAGGCTGTTGTACCACAGATGGTAAGTCACTGCACCCCTGCTCAGGATCTGCAGTTGAGTCATAGCCCTCCTTGCCCCCTGAGATGTGAGCTGGGCCCGTGTCCCCACACAGGTTACAGGAGGGTGAGAATCAAGCCCCAGCTGCTTGGCTGCTGTAGACAGCCTCAGCTATAAGAATGGCGTGGGGTCCAGTAGTCGTTGTTTCGGGTCTGTTGTTTGGAAATCAGAGTACACGTTCCTTACTCGAGTTGACCTTGCAGGGTATATTTGGTTTGGAATGGAATGACCTTTCATGCCTGCCAGTTCTTGGCTAACATATTTGCATTATCTCAGAATCCGGGCAGTCAGCGGTGTAACTGTCATTTTGCTGATGAGGAACAGAGGCAAGGCATGCTGGGTATAACAATATCTCGGGGCGGTGGCGAGAGCTTATGCTCTGCACTGGGAAGGCCTGAGGGCTCACATTCTAGACCCTACTACTCCTCAACCCAAGGGCTGCCCACACTGTTATAGTAACCAGCAATTATGTTGTTGATCCTTTGCTTTGGAAGTTCCGAGATTAGAGATGAGAGCATGGGGACCATCTGGGGATATGGATGCTTTATGCCCACTGTGTGGGTGGCATCCTTGGCAGCATGGGGGCTAAGGGAATCTCTAAATGCTGAGGGTTTCAGAGGAGCTCCCTGGAGAAGAGGGTCCTTCTTCTGGGTTTTGGAGGATTAGTAGGAGTTAGCTAGGAGACTACTACAGTCTGGGAAGCTTGGAAACTACAGAGGAAGTAGTGGAAGCGCAAAGGCTTTATGCATGCTTCCTGGGAGCTTCAGGCGAAGGAACAGGACATTCAAACAGGGCCAGGGAACAGTGACAGGCTGGGACTGGAAAATGATTAGGGTAGTTGCCAATGCCCTCTGCACTCTGAGGCCTGACCTTGACCCCTGACCCTGACTACCAGCTGATGTTACTGAGACAAAGAAGTCAGTACAGCTGTGACAGGATTATCTAGTGTCCCCAGAGGGGAATGGGGAGAATGGTGGCCACTGAAGTGGCTTTCACAGTATTCCTAAGTCACTGCATTGGACCCAGGCTGCCCTAGCCCATATTCTCCAGTTGCTCTGAAGGTTGGCTGAGAGAAAGTCTGATGAGGAACCAGTGCAGACAGCCTGGAACAACCAAAGAAAGAGAAGCTTGGAAAAGGCTGCAGGGGCTCAGGGTTGGCTCCTGGGATGAGGAAGGGATCTTGCATCTCTCTGGTGGCTAACAGTGCAGGAAGCCTGTGAGGTCAGCTTACCCTCATCTGGAGCAAGACTCAGGAGAGCGCCCAAGGAACCCCAGCCATTCCCTTCTTCTTTTCCTTTTCTTGGATACTTTTTGAGAACTTATTTTTCCATGTAGGAAATATATTTAAAAGCTTTGCATACAAAGTTTCAAAAGGTGTAGAGAGGCTTCTGCTGTGGACCTCAAGTTCCCACAGGGGAAGCTGAACCGTGGTTTGGTTCTCCCCATGAATGGATACATTCTGCAGCCCCATGGAATGAAGCCAGTTTTCACTTTCTGATGCTTTTGTCTTGTCTCAGAGGTAATTAATGTCAAACCCTAACCCAGAGATAAGGGCAGTTTGGTGCTGCTATGCCCCTAGGCCCTTGTTTTTTGGAGATCTCAGGTCAGTGTGTGAGTCCTGGCTACCCCTTCTAGGCTTCTGCCAGGCTGGGAAGGACCTACGTCTTGCCTCCATTTCCAATGAGCCCATCGAGGTCCCTGCAGGCTTCCTCCTTGTGGGTGCCAAGTCTCCCAGCCTGCCGGACCACCTCCTGGTGTGTGCAGTGGACAAGAGATTCTTGCCTGATGACAATGGCCACAATGCCCTGCTTGGTGAGTTCTTACTTTCTTTTCTTTGTGGCTCTGTCTGCATGTGGTGGGGCAGGGGGAAGGAGGTTTTAGCTGCTGGTGATAGGATACTTTGATGTCCTACACCTGTTTGGTTCTCTCTCTCTCTCTCTCTCTCTCTCTCGGTTCATTTCTTTATGGAATGGAAGAAAAATGGGAATTATTTAAAAATGTGACTGACTGGGACTAGGGAGATAGTTCTTTTGGTAAAGTGTTGCCATGCCCCAAGTTTGATCTTTAGCAGCCACTTAAAATGCCAGGTCTGATGGTTGTGCTTATAATAACCCCAGACAGATGATCCTTGGGGCTTGCTGGGTAGCCAGTTTAGCTGTATTATCAAATCCAAGGAAAGCTCAAAAAACAAACTGAACAGTTCTTTAGGAATGCAACTTAGGTTGACCACTGCCCTTCCCATGTGCACACACACACACACACACACACACACACACACACACACGCACACACGCACGCGTGCGCGCCTACCTGAATAAATAAATAAAAGACTGGTTGCTTCCCTCCAGAAAGCCTGCCATTTAGTGTTGGGCTTTTCACAGTTTGCTGTTCTAACTTACCTTTGCCTGTCTGGACCAGAAAGAGCTTGAAAACCCTGTCCCAGATACTTTAGGCAACTAGCAGGCAAGAGAGCGAGGCTGTGTGTGTGTGTGTGTGTGTGTGTGTGTGTGTGTGTGTGTGTGTGTGTGTG
>CAJQZJ010008952.1:5404629-5464601 GCA_907164525.1 Lophiomys imhausi
GTGTGTGTGTGTGTGTGTGTGTGTGTGTGTGTGTGTGTGTGTGTGTGCGTGTGTGTGTCCCTGCCACGGGGGTGGGGTGGGGGAGGTATCTGAGTAATTGCCAGACTCTTAGCCATCTTCTGCTTTGATTTACAGCTTTGCCTGGAGAGAACTGTGTCTGTGTTCTGTAGGGGAGCTTAGCCTTGTTCATGAACTTGTCCAACGTCTTGAGAGTAAAGAAGAAAGCAGGAGCCCAAGTTTAAGTCTTTTAGGTCCCAGTTCTTCCCTTACTCACTGTGTACGCCTCAGGGTTTTGTTATGGCAAAGGTTCAGTAGGGGTTGTGGTTTTCCCTCCAGGCCATGGGAACCTGCCTGTAGTCTTTCAAGTAGTTACTGGCCCACTAGGGTCCTGATGACTCACTTAATGATGAGGCCTGGCCTGGCTTCTTGCTCAGATGACATTATTATGTTCTTGCTGTGTACCATGCTCCCTTCATGTGCAGCATCAAGGAAGAGACCAGTTAGGACCGAGAATCCAGAGATCTGAGTAGGGTCTGTTTGTTGTTTAGCCTCAAACCTCCATGTGGCCTGTGCCCCCTAAACCCAAGCTGTAGAGAGGACTTTGGATATATGTTCTGGCCTTGGGCAGTTTGCTTTTGTCTAGTAGCTTTGGATTTTCCCATTCATCTCTTTGGAGTACTGGGTGATGGAAGACTTGGCAGTGGTCCCTTTGCACATTGAGTCGGAGTCTCCTCGCTGTAGAAGAGAGAATTTCTGGGAACAAACTTGCAGACTGAGAAAGTTTACAACCTCTTCCATATCCTTCATGGGTCTCAGCCTTTTAAACATCCAGTTTTGCGGTTCTTATGGCCCAAGACCTGGTGGGGAAACTCACCATGAAGGAAGGCTTGAGGGGGGGTGGGGGGAGGGTGGAAAGAAAAGGTATGGTTGGCTCCTGCCTCCAGAGGGCAGAGGGGTACAATCTGGACAAGCTTTCAAGCAAGCCAGATGGATGCTCCCAGAAGGGGGCAGCACAGCTTCAGGGCAGGCCCTAAGGCAGGTCTGTGTACTTTTTGAGATCAGTTCTTTGTAAGTAATCCTGGAAAATTACCTACCAAGCCGAGGGAATCCCTGTATCTCTGCTGGAGCTTGCTCACTGGGAGCACAAGTATGCGTAGTACTGAGGTGCCTCACATAGCTGACTTTTGATCTGCCGGTAGGGTGGTGGGATCAGGTGGGATTGGGGGGTCTTGTCTGAATTCTAACCCTTTGTGACTGTAAGGGAATTGCTGGGGCAGTAAATCAGGGAGGTTCTGCCTCTTGGGCCCTGGAGACAGGAATCTTCCAACTCCTCCTCCAGCCCCTAAGAGTCTGGCTCCTCCCCAGTGGCTGGAATGCCCAGGAAGGAACTTTGTTAATTGCTGGCAGAAAGCCTTCCGGAATGAGGAACAAGGGATGGCTGGAAATAACCTGTGCTTTCTCCTTTGAACATAACTTTATGCTCTCTGCTTGGACACTTAACACTGTTTAGGTTTCCTGCTATTAACCCCGGGCAACTGCCCAGGACAAGGTGGTCTCTGAAGCTCCTGCAGTAACCAGGCTCAGCCCTGTTTAGTGATCCATAAAATAGGGTCTGTGGATCATCTTGGGGTGAAGCAAAGCCTTTAGGAATATTGTTCTAGCAACTTAGCAACTTTGAAGCCATTGAAGGATTTTTGTCTGAGAAAATTGAAAGGTTAAAATTCTAGGTGTGGTCTTCAGATTTTTGCTGTTGCTTTGCCGCCGGGTATTAATCTGGGTTGACCAATACCTTAGCCTCTCTGGCATGCTTGTTTCTTAGGAGAAAATGAGTTTGTTGCTTAGTTAGCAAGCAAACTGTCCACACATTTATTGAATGTATAAGGTCAAATGAACCCTGGTGTTTAGGTATACTTAGGAATTCCACTCTTCCATTGGGAGCTTCTGGTTCCATGGGGAGACACAGGCAAGCAGAAACAGCTTTGGGGTCCATGGGATACATGGGGTCCACAGCATCTATAGAAAGTAATTACGCCAAAAAAATCTTATACCCAACCTTATGTGGCATTGTGCCCTCAGAAGGCTACTTGGGTGTCAACATGGACTGTTGGTGAGGGAAAAGGTGTTTTAGTAGTAGCCAGGTTCAAGCCAGAAATGAAAAAATGAGTGAACCTTTTCTAGTTGGACAAAAGCAGTAACAGTGGTAGGAACAACACACAAATCTTATTTAAAAAAAGTAAATCTTATTTATTGAAGACTTATGTGCCCAGAGCTGTCCTGAGGAAGTTGGAATAGCAAGTGAGATAGAGACACTGTAGTCTAGTGTTCATATGTGACACACAGAAGGCACAGGCTGACTTGCAAGAGGGTCACCCAGGCAGCAAGTGGCAAGCCTTTGATCTCCAACCCCGATGATGTAGTAATGGCTCAGGGACAAAGGGCATCTCAGGAACAATGGTATAGATACTCAGAGAGATGTATGAAGCTGGGCCTTCATTGGGTCCTAAGGACAGAAGCTGGGAAGCCACCTTTGACCTTGAGACATAGGGGAAAAGAGCACAGAAGGCCACCATGTCCTTTGTCTCAGTAGTTTCCAGGGTGGGGTACAGCCAGCCCTGTGTTTTGTGACCTCTCCCCCTTTCTTTGCCAGGGGTATCTGGAAACAAATTTTACCCCCTATGTACTTCATCTGAAACTGTTTTCATGTTTATCTGTCTCTAAAGGACAAGGACTTTTTTTTTTTTTTCTGGGAAGCAAGCACCATTGTCCTATCTAAAAAGTTAAAGCATTCATAAATATTGTTAAGTACTCATGGGTTCAGATTTTATCATAATACTTTTTCTAAAGTTGGTTTATTAAATTCAAGACCCAAAGTTTTCTTATAGTGTTTTTTTTTTTTTTGGTTAATTTCTTCTCTTTCACATTTTAATATGCATTTATATTTTGAGACACAGTCTCATGTATCCCAGGCTGGCTTCAAACTTACTATGTAGCTGCATTTGACTTTGAGCCTCAGGTCCTCCTCTTATATCTCCCCAGAGCTGGGGTACAGGCATGTATCCCTATGCCTGATTTTATGCATTGTTGGGATAGAACCCAATGTTTCCTACACACAAGCAGACACTCTACCATGGGAGGTACATCCTTAGCTCTTGTCTTTTTAAAGTTACATGTTCCTTCCTTGTTTTTTTCCCTTCTAACTTATACTTTTAAGAAATATTGGTGATGGTACAAATAAGGCAATTAGGGGCTGCAGAGATGACTTAGTGGTTAAGAGGGCTTGCTGCTTTTCCAGAGTTACCGAATTCAACTCTTAGTGCCTGCCCCTGTGCTAGGAGATTCAGTATTCTCTAATGGTCTGTGTGAGTTCCTGCACACATATGGGCATTCCCTCACATAATTACACACATATGTTCATACACACACATGTATATATATATATATATACACACACATAAACAAAAATAATAAATAAATCTAAAAGTAAGGTGGTTTAGGAAGCTTTCTTGAGGCTCACACACATAACTTATTTTTATGAAAAAAGAAACAGGCAGGAAATGAGTTTGAGCTTAGTACAGGACCTGAGAAAACTATGATATTCTCACGAAATTTCAAGCCTTCCACATTGTACCCCAGCACCCTGCCCTGGCCCCTGTCTCATCTGGGGTCTGTTTGACTCAGCTTTGCTTGCTTTTTCTGCACAAGTAGAGCGTTTCTGCACGGGACTGGGATTTGGCTCAACTTCAAGGTGAAACAGGAAAATTTTCTCCCTTTGTCTCAGAGTGCATTCATATCCACAAACAGGAATGTAATAACAAACATGGGATTTATGGCCACTCACATCTCTCCAGGGATATCTATTTAGGAGGTCTTCTTTAGACTCTGTGTATCAGTGGGAATCTAGCCCATTCATGAGGATTGGATGATAGATGTCCCCTTTCTGTGGTAGAAGTTAGGTCTCTTTGGTGAAATTGGTAGGCAGTTCAGATTAGCATCTGGCAGCACACAGGGAGGAGCTTGGCGTCCCTTTACTTGTTGATATGGACAGAGCCAGTTGTGGCCAGATGACATGCCCTGTTGAAAGGGCGTGGCAAAGAAACCTCGCAAGCCGCACAGATGACATCATTTGCCATGAGAATCAACAGGGCTGCTGGACATTGTGAGAAATCTTGTGGACCATCGAGACCACCAAGCTTTGTGAGATAGTGCCATATATAAATAAGCCAGAGACTCCACATGCTTGGTCTCTTCCTCCTGCCCTCATCGATTGAGAAGTCACACTGAAGAAGAGCACAGCAAGGTATGCCATTAACAGAATTTAGACTGCTATAGCCCAAGGCAAAGGCATGGCATAAACCTGCTGAGAGAGGGTCTTTTAAAAGAATCTGTCTTGGGGCCCTAGAGTGCTGGAAAAGTGAGCGAGGCAAGCGGAGTTAGAAAGATGCTTGGAGAAGCTTTCAGCCTTGAGACTTGCCAGAGCCAAAGAGAGTGTGGAGGCGAGTCTTAGCTGATTGAAAAAGCTGCTCTCAGTTGGCTGTTGGATCAGACTGACTTTATAAACTGGCCACAATTTGGTAGTGGAAATAAACTGGCCTTACGAACTGGCAAAATAAGGCCCAACGGACTTTAAGCTTAAAATATTCTACTTGATGGGACTGCTGTAAACCAAGCCATCCTGCACGGACCTGTGCTAGGAATAAATATTACTATCCTTTTAAGAAACTTAAAATGGCATTAAGTGTTTTTAGATAGGTATTAGAGTGTTTTTAGGTATTAAGGTATTTTTAGATAGATTATAGATTAAAGGTTTTAAGTTATAGGATTTAGATATTTTATAGATGTTTGTTAAATATTAATAAATATAAGTGTTGATAAATAAAAATATTCTGTTATACCTTTCAGCAAAGGAAGTAATCCCAGAAACAAGCCTAGACACCAACCCCTATAGTCATAAAGCCATGTGCTTAGACACCACCCTCCAAGTCCAAAGGAAACCATTGTGGGGGCTTCCAGGAAGAATCGCGTCACTTCAGTCTGGAAGGAAGTTGGAGCTCTTATCCCTGTCTTACCTTCTGTCCCCTGTGACAACAGAAGCCCAGAGCAGAGCCACTTCGTATCTCTTGCCACCTGCATGCTCTCTTCCACTTAGTCCTAGAGGAAGGAGAGAGGACACCATGCTAGAGTCTGGGACCGGTTAGATATCCAGGGGTCTCCTTAACCCTTGTAATGTTGCTGTGGGTGATTTTGTGCAAGAGATGGCATAGTAAAGCCAAAGTGGGGCTCAGTCCTTCTCACCACGGCTACATCACTTCTTTGGGCCTTGATCCCCTCATTGTAAACTGGAGACATTATGGGTTATTTTACAGGTTTCATGAAATTCGACATCGGGGTAGAAATTGGTAACATCATGGGCTTCACTCACACAGCTTAACACAAAGTGACTGCAATAAATATTAGCTCCTGTCATGTTTTCAGATGATGCAAATAAAGCTCAGAGATGTGAAGTAACCTGGTATACTTGAGTCAGGACTTGACCCTGAGCCTGCTGACTTCTGTGTTCATGCATGCTTGCTGCATGGTGGGGTGGGGGTGGGGGTGGGGTCAGGGGTTTCCTCCCCATAGGAGGGCATGCTTCTCACAGTGGCCTGTAGGTACAATATCCTTTCAAGGATGTGGTCCTTAAATAGCCCTCTACTTGCCAAACTAGCTCCATGGGAAGATCCCAGGGTGCTGAGATAGTTAGAAGAGGGATATTTGTACAGACCACTTTTGGTGGTATAGTAATTGAATAGTCCCTCCATTTCTGGCATCTGTGTCCAGCAAGAGTCTGAGACTTCAGTCCAGATACCTTACTTTTTAATGAGGTTTTTATGAACTTCCAAATCCCAGGGTCAATTCCCAAAAGGAATGGCTTCATGTTTCCCTCTTTCTTGAAAGTGTTCACTGCCCTTCAAGGAATTTCCTGAAGTCTTAGGATGACATCATCTTTTCAGCTGATGGTTTCAGTCCCTCCTTCTCTCCAGTATACTTTCTTCTAGTCCTTTCTACTGGCCATGGCTTCTTTGCTTATCCCCCAGCCACCTGTTGGAGCAGCTATGTCCCTCTCAGAACAGCTGTGTGTCCCCAGCTGGAAGGTTTTACTATTGCAGGGTAGCATTCTGATTGCTGTCACCCAGGTGTCCACTATGTAACTGGACCAGGTGCATACTCTCACCTCTGAGCCACTAGGAGCTGCTCCACATGGCCACAGTCACGTCCTGCTGGGCATGGGTTGCTGACAACATGAGGGCCTCATGGCTTGCAACCTGGCTAGCTGGTCTCTTCAGTGTCCTTGGCCTTGTAGTTCCTGTATCTTGTTCAGCTTCTTTTCTATGCTCAGGCTTAGAATTCCTTCTCAAGGACCATGGACATCCTTAAGGTTGTATTCTTGGGTGCCCAGTCAGGCTGTGTGTGTCTCAAGGATCCTAGATTGGAGGCTAATGGATAAATAGAAAGGTTAATTATTATTAATTAATTGGTTAATTATGCTTCTCTTTCTGACCTTCTTGATATTGTCACATGGTGATCTCAATCATCCCTCAGTGCTTATGTAGATACAACCCAACATGTGTAAAGTCACACCAAAGCATGGCCCTTTGGAAGGGTGGGGAGAGTTATGGGGGATGAGACATACATTTCTCTGATGCAGATACCAGAACTCTGAGCAAGATGAGTGTATAAGGAGTCTGAGAAAGTGCCAGTCCCCTCTCTGATTCAAGGAGCTGAGTACTGACCAATGGCTGGATGTAGGTAGAGGATCTGTGGAAGAGACCAAGACAGGGGCAGGGAAGGGGTGGTTGGAGTGGGTGAGTTAAGAGGCATCTAGTCTCCGTGAGAAGACAAAGCTAGAGATGGATGGAAGATTCCACAGCATTCGGTTCCTGAAGACCTGGACTTCATCCCTGGGTTGAGATTAGACGGCACTCTTTGTGTCTTTCTGCCAATTTCAATGAATGTTTTGCTTTCCATAGTGACTGGCAATGGGGTGAGTTAAGCTGAGTGCCCTACATATTTGTCAATGAATGACACAGTGTCCCCCACGCTGTATGCACATTATATATGTAATTACCTGCACACTTCTCCCTAGTCTCACACAGCATTGCCCATGTCTGTGCAAGTAGGATTTGGATGGCCAAATCATTTTGTACCTGTCTTGGCCAACCAGAGTCTTTCTTTGTTTCAAAGGCCTTTTATAGAATGGTAAACTGCTCAAGATGTGCAGGTTGGAGATTTGGTGCAGTGTGGAGTCTTCTCTGTGGCAATGGTTTTAACTTTCATCTCACCTACGGGGCTTCTTTTGAACACTAGCCAGAGCCCCCAGGGACAGCCTGTTAAGAGAAGTGCTTATGTGGAAACATGTGGCTTTTATGGCCTCACGCAAAATGACCTCTGGAGACTATCAAGCAGAGAGTGTGGTAAAGTAAGTGAATCTGACTCTGCCCCAGGGCCTCCCTTGACCCAGGACCTTGGACTCATAAGAACCAGACCTGCTATTGACAGAGTAAGGTTGTCTTGGGACGGCTTACACAGGAGCAGTTATTAGATAGAGAGGCAAATTGTCATATGTCTCTTGTGTTAACCAGTGCCTGTGGCTGGTTCTGTTGGACTGGCTCTATGCTTTGTAGAGATCCTTTTAAATGCATGCTCTGCATGTCCGTGGATCACACGAGGAAGTTTCTCATCACTACCCAGATGGCCTGTCTGGGGCTGCAAGCTGGCAGAGAGGCCTGTCTATCGCAGTGGGATAGATTGCCTGCCCAACACAGCCATGTTCCTTCAGTGTCTCCATTCTACTGGCTGCTGAACTTTGGGTTTCACTTCCAGGGTCCCCACCATGCATTTGGTATTCTGATCTGCCTGACTAGCTGAATATGCTAGTTCTGGACCTTTAAAATGAACTCCGCATCTGGCTTTTTATTTGTCATTTCATAGTGTATAAAATAATGGGTTTTATTATGACATTTTCATGCATGTATATCATTGTATTTTGCTCATATTTGTTCACAGCTACACTTTCTAGTCTTTCCTCCTATCCCCTCACTGGTTCCCTTCCTCCTCTGAATGTTACTTTATTATATCTCTAAAACAATATATATTGTGTATATATAATATTTGTCATATATACTTATATAAAATATGCTTATTCTGAATATCAGGGAAAATATATTTTTTTTCTTCCTCCATTATCCTGTCATTCCTTTCCCCATCCTTTAAAGTCCCATATATCTATCTCTAACTCTATCTACCCACCCATATACATAAATACATACTATATATATGTTTAAAATACAGATTCTGCATATGAGAAGACAACGTTTGTCTTTCCGAATCTGACTTATTTCACTGAGCCCAATGACCTCTACTTCCTTTTCCCCCTTCAGATGATACAATTGTGTTCTTTATTGTGGCTGGATAAAATTCCATTGTGTGTATAGACTACATTTCTTCATCATGGAGTTTCTTCATACATGGAGTTTTCAATATAGTCCCAAGAGGGTGAAATCTTCCACGCTTCCCCAGACTCACTCCTGTGGCTCAGTCTCTTTGTTCCTGTTGAGTCAAGGTAGTCTTGACTCCCCTAATTACTGTGACAGGTCCTCTGCTTATGACATTCTCTGGGTGACAGTGTGGGGTGCAAGTGCTCAGAGTCCTCGTGAACTGTGATTGTTTAAAAAGGAGGCTGGAAGGGAGTTGAAAGGGAGGCGGAGAGGGTCACGGCTTGCTTTCTCCTGCCCAGGTTTCTCTGGGAACTGTGTTGGCTGTGGGAAGAAAGGCTTCTGCTACTTCACCGAATTCTCCAACCACATCAACTTGAAGCTGACCACACAGCCCAAGAAACAGAAGCACCTCAAGTACTATCTGATCCGAAACGCACAAGGGGCACTGACCAAAGGACCTTTGATTTGCTGGAAAGGCTCTGGTGAGAGAGGGGCTTGAATCTGGAGGGGTGCAGGGCAGGGAGCTGGGAATACACCCCCAGTGGGCATTGTGGGCTAGGAGGGGTGGGACTCCTGTGCAGGGCTACAGGCTGTAAGTGGGGGCCATAGCCTTGGCACTCAAGATGCTCCATGGTGTCAGTGGTACTTGGACAGCTTATGTGACAGACTCACTGAGAGAGGTAAACACTAGCAGAGGGCCACCTGGTACTGAGCCTCTTTTTGGTAAGTATTAGGGACAGTGGTTCTTATTCCCAGGGGACATTTATCACTGCCTGGGGATGCTTCTGATCATAAAGACTAGAGGCTGCTGCTGGCACTTAGAATACTGCTAAAGACCCCACAGTGTGTGAGACAGCCCGGCAAGAGGCTCCTATTCCCAAAATGTCACAGGGAGGAGACTGAGAAGCCTTGGTTTGCAGAAAGCTGGGATTGAACACCGTCATTCCATCACCATCTTCTGAATCCTTAAACCTGTGACCAGAGAGACCAGTTCTGGGGTGCTGGTCCCCAGGAGTGAACTGGGCTCTAACGACCAGGAAAAGGCTGTGCTGTGGCCCCTTAGTCTCCCTTGTATCTCCTATACACTGTGCTTGCTGAGGGGAGAAGCAAGGGCATTGGCTGTCCTGAGACCTGCCCCCGATGGTGGAGCGTGCCCAAGAAGGCATTTCTGGAAATGGTCAGAGAGCTGTCCTTTTCTGCATCTTATGTAATCTTCCGTACTGGCTCTTTGAGTGGAAGGAGGAGGAGTCAGGTGAAAGGGACTAACTCTGAGTGCTACTCTTCATTTCCCGTTCCTCCTCTTCCTCTGTCATTTTCTCTTCCTCCCTTGCTGTAGTCTATGACTGCTTAATAAGCTCCTGCCATATGCCAGTTGGTTTCCAGGCTCCATGAAGCCGGTCTTCCCTGTGGGTCCAGTTCTCTATCTTGCTCACAGGTTAGAGCTATTGCTGGGAGGCATTATTTATGAAAGAAGATGTGTGGTGGTGGAGGGGGGTGCTGACTGGTCCTGTGGCTTGGGGACATTACTCTGTGTTTCCTTGGGGTTTAAGCACAGGGCTCAGATAGATCAGTTGCATAAGTTGTATTTCTTGTTCCTCCCACTGGGCACCCTTTCTCTGTTGATAGAGCTGCCCTTTAGCAGAGAACCATTTTTGGAACATGGCACCTCAGGCCTGCAACACACTGAAACAGAGAGCTAGCATGACACTGGCATCCTTTTATAGATACTCGTGTGCCCCGCTCTCCTGTAGACAGTTCCACTCTAGGAAGTCACTCTGCAGCCATTGGAGAAGAGCCGATGGATTTCACATGTGCTTCTTGCCTCCCTTAGAGTTCAGAAGTCGGCAGAACTCCACCAGCACCTGCTCCAGTTCTCTGTTCCCACCGCTGGAGAGCTCAGGGTCCCTGGCTGCCTTCCCCAGTGAACCTGTTCCTGGGACAAACCCCAGTGTCCCAGTGGGAGCCCAACAGGCAGGTGAGACTACAGAGTGGTGTCCTAGGTGCTAACGTCATGCACCTGAGTTTGGCATTCCTCAAAATAAAGGGCGGACTTTACATATTGTCTCATTCTCTGTCACTTTGAGTTTATAAGTTTGGCTGTGCATGTTGTTCTATGTAATTTTGAATCTGTAAGTTTTAGCAAAATATATGTGTTGGCTTTCATTTGGAAAGCTTGCCTGCTGTCCTGTTCAATGAGGAATGGGATCCCCCAGTGGTGGGATCCCATATCAGCCCATCTGCACACTCAGGTCACAACACACAACTCAGTGGATGACAAGTACCAAGCCAGCATTTCAAGTGGATTTCTAGGAGGAGCTGAGGTTAGATTCTTGTCATCTATCCCATGATGGGTGTGCCTACTCTGTGCATGTGTCTCACTAAGGCTCACCATGCCCTGTGAGCAGGGGAGTGTTTGGAAAATTGAGGCTCACGGAGGCTGAGGCTTGCCCGTGACCTCACAGGGAGGAGATGGGGGAGGCAAACTTTGCACACCAAGTGTTTCTGTTTCATACACCTGGCCCTGAGCCACACAGATGACTCCTGTAAAAGCAAGCGGCTGTCGTTGTCTAGAGACACCAGCCTTCCTGAGGACTCAAAGCCCATTGGCATCTATCCATCACTCATGGAACACACTGTCCTCCAGAAGCTCTAGGCTCCCTTCCATGGGCTTGTCCCTGGCCTCTTCTCCCTCCAGTGTCCAGGCCCTTCACTCCTTTGGCCTCTGTGGACTGGGAAGCCTGCTGTTTTTGTGTAAGCACCTGACATAGATGCCAGCGCCACTCTCCATGCTGAATGGCTATGCAATCCACTTAATTCTGGGACTTAACTCTCTTTCCTCCTGTGTAAACCTAGAGGTCCTTTCCCATCTTGTGCACAGGGTAAGCTAAATGAAATTCTAATGACAGCAGCCCCCCATAATACTTGTTCCATGCCAGCTCTGTTCCATGCTCTGGATGTCTGTCCACCTGGATCCTTCACACAGTGGCTCAACCAATTGCTACCCTGACCCCATTTTATGGAAGGGACACTGAAGATGGGAGATATTCAGTTAGTATCTCAGGTCACATAGCTCGTAAGTAGTGGGACTGTGGTTCAGACACAAGGTGATCAGCCTCAGAATCACATTCTAACTGTCACGAGCCATTTTCCCTACATGTTGCTTCTACTTGAAAATCTTCCAGAAAATTCCAGCTAGCATAGACCTCCTTATGGGACTAGAATCCATGGTTGCCCCCAGAATTATTCCCAAGACTTAGGAAACCAGAACCCTCTAAGTAGCCCAGACCTTGTCAGCAACCAACCTGTCAGCCTTCCTCTCTGTGTTTTTTTCTTTTGTTTGTTTGTTTGTTTTGTTTTTGACCCAGGGTTTCTCTGTGTGCTCCTGTCTGTCCTAGAACTCACTATGTAGACCAGGCTGACCTCAAACTCAGAGATCCACCTGCCTCTGCTTCCTGAATGCTGGGATTAAAGGTGTGCGCCACCACCAACTGGCAAAAGAAGACATGAAATCTGGCTGCGTTTTGATACAAACTGAACTTCAGGTGGAGGAAGGTAGATGTAGTATGTGGCTTTATTTATTTTTGTTTTGTGTTATCATACTATATGATTTTACAGTACTTAATCCTCTCCCTCCCTTCCAACCCTTAATCCTTCCAACTCCCCAACCCTAGGTAGGAGAGAAAGAAGGTTAGAGGTGAAAGGGATGCAGGTGGTCTCTTTTAACTACTTCCTGCTTATTAGGGTCATAGGGTTCTTTGGGGGCAATACCAATCTCAGTAGTCAGGGTATCTAGCAGTCCAGCAAACCAGCAACAGCTCAGGGGAGCAGCAGCAGGGAGAACAGTAGCTTCTTTCTTCTTCAGAGTGCCCCCTTCATCCTTCTTCAGGCTCTTTTATCTTCTCCAGAATCCTCAGAATTAAACTTTCTGCAGCTGGGTAAACCACACCCATGCTAATGCACAAGAGACACTTACAGTTAACACCTGTGGACAGACTGAAGCAGCCACAAATCCTACAGTTCCGATTCAAACAAAAACATTCTCATATCATAACCAGGTTTTTTAAGGAACAAAAACTTTTACCACATTTCCCCCTTAGTTCAAAAAATAGCTTTAAAAATATTAAAACTATATACAGGAAGAATACTTATGAGATCCATCAACTAAAAATCATATTTACAGTGTCCACTCCCTTTGTATTTGGCAGCCTTGGAGAAAGCACTTCATTTTCTATACCTATCTTGGTGAGTTAGGAGTTCGATCGCCTAACTATTATTTTGTATTTCTTAATTATCCTATACAGTTTTCAATAGTAGCTTTCAAAAGGATTGGAACTAAAATTGCATTTTTAATTGAGTTGCAAACACATTGTCAATGAAATAAATGCTTTTTGTATCAGTAGTTTTTTGTTTTTGTTTTTGTTTTTTTCTATAACTTGGCAACTCTTGGCTGGTCTTGTCTGAAATGGCTCATACTTTTTCTGCTGACCCTAGAGCTGGAGCCCCAAAGTTTCTTTCTGACTGCAAAAGATTACCTTGCATGTCCCTGTTGGACCCGTACTCATTAGTCCAATGCTGTCCTCTACCACAGTATAAATAATTCCCAGGAAGTCTCAGCTTTCTGCCACCAGAAATTGCTTATTCGCTTTTACTGAATTCCTCAGAGTTATTTTGAAATATGGCTCAGAAAGTACCATATTTCTTACCACACTGGACATTTTTGTTCTCTTCCACCCTTAACCTTACAATTTCTTTGTAGATGGCCAAATTCAGCACAGTTAAAGCACACTGGTGTTTTTATATCTGAGGCTTTTGGTGGCTACTGGGAAAGCTAATGGTGGCAATCTTGTAACCCCAGGCCACTCCTCTCGTGGCACATTTAACTTGAGATCAATGTTTCTCTCCAAACAGGCTGTTTCTTTTTAACCCTTTTGTACTTACAAGGCTCCTGCTCTCCCAACTGCCCACCCCACCCGGGGGTAGTGGAGACCTGACACTGAAAGTGCGTGGAACAGGGCAGGTTGCCAATCTGCCTTCTAGCCTAGTCTGCCTCCCTCTTTCATCCTGTGGCAAGTTCCCACTCTCAGTCACCATGCCTGAACCAGTTTGTTCTCCTCTCTCGGGCACATTTTGCTTTCTAAGCACTTCAAACTCTGCTTGCAAACTCTCTAGCCACACAGATATTTCTGAAATCCTCTCATCATCCATCTTTTGTTTCTCAGACTCCTCCATATCCACTCACAACTTTTCAAATTCCTCAAGCATTCTTCCAATCTTTTTTTTTTGAAACACCATATAGGAGGAGGAAGAAGAAAATGTAGAAAATATCCACCTCCCTGGGAGTAAAGCATGAGAAAATCCAGTGGCTGCAGCCATACTCAACCTTTTGCTGACATCTTGAAACACACTATTCATTCCTTCATACCCTGCCGTCTCCTCCACAGCATTTGAAACCCAGTTTCCCATTGAGTCTTGTCTCTTGTTAAGCTGGGCTCCACTTGTAGTATGTAGCTTTATTATTTTTGTCTTATCACAGTATATTATTTTACAGTACTTAATATTCTACTTCTCTTCCAACCCTTATTCCTTCCAACCCACCAACACTAGGTAGGGGAGAAAGAAGGTTTAGGGGGGAAAGTATCTTTTAACTACTTCTTGCTGATTAGGGTTGTTGGTTCTTTGGGGGTAACACCAGTCTCAGTCATCAGGATTTCCAGCAGTCCAGCAAGCCAGCAAATACAACATCAGGATGAACCAGCAACAGTGCAGGGGAAACACCAGCAGGGAGAGCAGCAGCCTCTTCCTTTTTCAGAGTTCAGAGCCGCCCCCACCCTCTCCAGGCTCTAGCATTTATCTCCTCTCCAGAGTCCTTAGACTTTCTGCAGCTGGGTAAACCACAGCCCCTGCTAGAGCACAAGAGACAGTTATAGTTAACATCTGTGGACAAACCGAAGCCTCCAGATATCCCACACCTGGGATTCAAACAAAAACATTCTTATATCATACCTGGGTTTGTTAAAGAACAAAAACTCTTAACCACAGGTAGAATCAAGCAGAACCATCCATTTTAGCTGTGGGGCTGTGGATTAGGAAGCCGCAGTCATACACACACCCCGGTCCTTCCCTCACCCATGCTAGACCCACTGGAATGAAAGCAAAAGGTTCATGGTATCTGCATGTTCATGTTCGTATATATCTGTCTACTCACATATTCATATATGAGTAGGAATATGTATGCATTTCTAAGTGTGTGTGCATATATTTGTGTATATTGGTTCCTTGTACATTTTCTGTGTTTATTAAGTATGTTTCTGTGTGCTTGTATATATCAACAGGAAGGTATGCTTATGCTCCTATGTGCATACCTGTGCATATGTGTACATGTGTGTGAAATGGGAAGTCTGTCTGTATTCATATGTGTGCAGGTATGTCCACAAGGGCAAGAATGTACACACAGGTGTGCATTTGTTTATGTATGCACACATGCATGTGTGTGTGGGTTTATGAGTGTGTGAACAAATGTGCACATGTGGATGCATGTGTGTGTGTGCCTGTGGCAGAGTCACTGTGTCAGGAACCTCACTTTCCTGATGGGACTCACTAGCACAGAGCTGATTTGTCTGCCTGGCTCCAGTATAGCCTGTGGCCTGACCCCCTTTCCGTCCTTTCTCCTTCCAGGACTGGCCCCTGATCACCCCTCAGTGACCACAGCAACAGGTCCTACTGTCTTCAAGGGTGAAGAGTGCCCTAAGCACCCACAGCTGGTGAAGAGTAGCCTGTCTGCCCTGCCACGCCCCTCAGCCTTAGGTAGTGCTGCTGATGGAGGGGGTGCTTTTCTCTGGACCTGGGCCAGTGGGGACAAGGGAGCTACAGGCCTGGGGACATGGAGCCTCCAGAGTGTAATGTTGTGTTGGTGAGCATCAGGACAGGTGTCACATGTCCTCTGGTCTGTGCCCGGGCCAGCATTGTGTAGGTCACATGTGGGAGGCGTCATGTGTGCTAAGGGGCTGTGCGGGCTCTTTGCCAATGACAAGTAGACCTCTTTTGAAGTAGGTGTCAGGAAGATTGGGAGTGTGGGGGGAGGGGAAATAGGTGTCGGAGCAGGTAAGAAGGAACTCAGAGCCCAGCTTACTCTGTCTTGCAAGCCAGACGAACTTGCAGCCTCTTCGGCAGTCCCTCCTTGGGGGTTATTATGCTACCTTGAGGACAGGAAGAGGATCTCCAGCTGCGTCATGGGATAACTGCACATTGGGGAGCTCATTGATTGATACTGGCGATTGTTATCAGCTTCAACCCACCACTGAACCTTCTCTGCCCGGTTAACACCCAGGGGAGGTGATAAGTTTTACAGACCCGTGGGTGTGAACAAGTCTTAGGAGCAAGACTTCTTACACAAGTCTTCTCTGGCCTCCTTCCCTTCCTGGTTTGTCCTTCCTCTCCCCTGACCCTGTGAACACTTCTGAGCTGCAGCTTGGGGTCCAAGACACTAAACTGCAAAGGCCTTAGAAAATGTCCATCCCGGGGATGGAGTTGCAGTTCATGGGTAAAGTGTGTTGTCTGGGTTTTATTTTCAGCCTTAAAGAAGACACTGAGGTCCAGAGAGGCACCCTGGGCCAGAATACAACACTGTTGTGCCAGAAGGTGTCTCTGGCCAAAATCTGTAGATTGTGTAACCATTTGCTAGGGAGCAACACCCTTGCCCCCCATGATTCCAAGGCTCTTCAGTCTTGACTAACCTTCAAGTTCTTGAGCTTTTATCACTCCCCACCCTACCCTCCAGACTCTCACCTTCCTCCAGTGACTGTTTCTTCTCTAGGTGCTGAATACAGGGCAGTCACATGAGTGAAGTCTAGCCTTTGGTCATAAGGACAGGAGGCCTCTTGATTTTCATGGCTTCTTTTCTGAATTTAGCTCTGGGGACACTTAGTTCTAGTGTCATACAACGCATATAACTCATCCATCAGTGCACCAGCCTGGGCCACCAACCTTGGTTTTGGGTAGTAGCCTAAGGCCTTCTGGAATCAGCCCATTGAGCCTCCTTCTCCCCCTTTAGCAGTTCACATCCTTGGTGACCTCACCGTGATGTCCTCACTCTGCCCCTGTCTCTTAGTGCTCACCCCACCTCTGTTACATGGCCTTCTAGAGCTTAGCTCAGGGGTACAGCCTACTCTCCCACAAAAGAGTCCCTGGTGGGCTCCCAACAACCCACTCTAATCTTGGCCTTTGAAGGTACCTTGGAGTCTCCAGCACATGGCTGTGGTAGAGCCTGACAGGGAGAGGGACTGACTCAGATACACTGGCCGACCTGGGTCACAGAGTTGAACACAGGCATGTATCAGAGCTACCATCCCTTCTCTGTCCTGGGGGCACACTCAGAAGCAGTGTGTATGAAACATCTTCCAATTTAGTGAGGGCTGGCCCTTGCTGCTCTCAGTGAAATTCTGCCCCCCTGGTGGACGATAGGAAATACAGCCCCGTGTCTCAAGAGGGCTGGTGCTCCCAAGTGGAGGGGACAGGAAGCTAAAAGTCCCGAAGTTCCTCCTCAGAAATGCCAAATGGGGTCCTCTCTAGAGAGAGAGAAATAATTGGTTCAGGCTGGCTCCTGGTGTTTTGAGAGCACTTACTGGCGTAGAGGCTTTTCCGGTTGACCTAGAGGAGGAAGGGGATGCCGGTAGCCCTTTCTGGGATCCTCATCTCCGGCCTCGACCTCCAGTAGTTCAGGACCACGTCCTAGAGGAATCACGTCCTCTCTCTGAGGAGCTCTTTCTCGGCTCCTGGGGCCAGTGTTTGGTGAGCTGGGCACCTACCTGGCACAGAGGGTGTGCTGCCTCTGGGGGAAAAGAAGCCTGCCAGCTTGAGAGCTCTTTGTAGGCAAAGTATTTCACGTCCTTGTACCTTTGTGTCCACTTGTTTGTTTTTCACTTTTTCTTCCACTTTGGTCAGTCTAAAGGTGAGGTAGTATCTGGGGTTCCTCTCAAGGGATTCTACAGCAGCCATTCTCATGCTCAAAGTGCAGGTTTCAGGGTTAACCCGAGTGCTAGAGACAGGGTGTACACTCTTACTTCACGCCAGAGGCTCCATGTGGTAGCTCTAAGTGCAGCCCAGGAGGGGACAGCTTTGATGAGCACCTGCCAGGTCTGGGGGTAGTCTCTGCCTAGGCTGAGGGAGACATTTCCTTCAGCCCTTAGGGTCTCCACTCTGGCTATGGGTTCATTTCACCTAGGAGCCCCAAGTATGTGTGGGCTTCTTGAGTTCCTTGGAATAGGCTTGTGTTCAGACAGACAGATTTTTGTTTGTTTGTTTGCTTTGCTTTTAAAGACAGGTTCTCATCCAATAGCCCTGGCTGGCCTAAAACTTGCTGTGTAGACCAGGCTAGCCTTGCGCTCAACAGAAATCTGCCTGTTTCTGCCTTCCGTTTACTGGGATTATAGGCATGCACCACCACCCTTGGCTAGGTAGTTTTGAAAGTGTCCAGGTGAGTTTAAAGTTCCAGCAGGGTTGAGGCTGTGGGTTCTAGAGATGTGAAAAATTGTGTCTGGATTTTTAAGAAAATATGGTAGCCAACTCTTGGTACTTTGAATAATTTACAAATAGTTTTAAGTCATGAACATGTTGACATCTAGAGTGGGCAGGGATGACTCACAAGCAACGGTGGGTCCAGTTTCTGAAATTAGCTTTCTAGGTTGGGTAGGGATGAGGGCAGGGTTGGAGGGCAGGAAGCGGGTGTGCGGGTGGATCAGCACTGCCCTCCGGTGGCAAAGTGTTCAGGTGCATTGACCGCTGGTAATGAGGTTGATGCTGGAGGCAGGGACGGTTTACTGAGCCCAAACTCCTGGCCATGTGTTTTATTTGAGTGTTTTATTTGTATTCTCCATATTTCTGATTAAGCTGCTTTCTCAGTAGATTTTATTATTATTTTGGCTGTTAAAAAAGAAGAAGAAGCTGGGCAAAGTGGTGCATGCCTTTAATCCCAGCACCTGGGAGACAGGCAGGCGGATCTCTGTGAGTTCAAGGCCAGCCTGGTCTACAAAGTGAGTCCAGGACAGCCAGAGCTCTGTTATACAGAGAAACGCTGCTTGAAAAACAAACAAACAAACAAACAAAAACCCCCAACAAAATAAAGAACAAACTTAGAGAGATGTAACTTAAACACAACCCTGTAGCAAAACATTTATAAAAATCGACAGGATGTTTCCTTTTACCTAGATACTTGACTAGAGGCTTAAAAACCATTGTAAAGCTGTGATTAAAAAAAAATACCAAGGATTGGGGATGTAGTTCAGTGGTAGAACATCTGGCTGATGTGATGTACAAGGTCCTGGATTTGAGCCCCACCTCTGAAAACAAAACTTTCCAAATCCGGTGGTGGTGAGCTTTATTGACACTAGTTTCCAATGGCAACCTAACCCATACTCTGAATATTGTCTAGGTATCTTGCCAAACTCTGGGCCTCCCAAAAAACGGCACAAAGGGTGGTCCCCAGAGTCTAAATCAACGGTGGATGGTGGCTTCCCTCAGGGTTGTGGCAACAGAGCTAAGCATGGTAAGTGGCCAAATCCTAAAGTTGGGTGTCACTGGTGGTGGCCTGCTAGTAGCATGTGTGTATGTGTGCACATGTGGGTCAGGAGATGAATAAGGAGGTTCTGGGCAGCCGGACCCTGGCATAGCAGAGGGACCTCTTCCCATGTGTCTGCTGCTTCCTGAGGTATAGACTCTTGTAATACTTCTGTATTAGTCATATACCTGATAAATCAAGGTATGCCTGATCTAGCAAGATCTCCAAGCAGCTTCTCTACAGTTGGAGAAAACTGTGTCTAATTGGTGGGGAAGGTGAGCCCGAGTGAGCCCACAGTTTTTCGAATACAGAGATGGGTCAGGTAGCAGTTTTGTAGGGCAGGTAGATGTCTGGTGGGCTGGAGACAGGTGCCTCATTTGCTATCTTTGACTAATATGCTTGTTCTGTTCCTAGAGGGTACCAGCATGCCCTGTGTGCCCCAGGCTGGCTTGGTGGGACCAGCTTCAGTCACCTTCCCGGTGGTAGCCTCTGGTGAACCAGTGTCCGTTCCGGACAACTTGCTGAAAATATGCAAGGCCAAGCCGGTGATATTTAAAGGCAAGTACAGCTGTGCACTCAGCTGTGGAGGTAGGAACACATGCAAGGAGCCCCACACAAAACCGTGACCTCATGTCAGCCCGACTCCAAAGGTATCTTCCTGAGCCAACCGGAAAGCTCTACAGCACAAAGGGAAAAAACGAAGTGGCGCAGTCTCTAGGGTGCTGAAGATGACAGAGCGTGGCAGTTTGTCCCAGCAGGCATGCAGTGACTCTTCCCCATGACACTTGTTTGCTGTCCCTTCCTTTGTTAACTCTGCTGCACAGAACCCCAGCTACAGTTACCCAGCTAGTGCCAAGCACCGAGGACTGGGGAGATGGACAAGCAACCCATGGGTCGTTCTGTTTTCACCCAAAGCCGCTTGTCATTTTGGACCTCACACTCAGCCTTGGTCACCACTCCAGAGGCATTAAATGAGATATGATTTGATCTTCTCTGTGTGGTGGCTAGTGATTGTGATGTGGAGGTAGCGTTGTGGCTCATCTGGAGGAAACCTTTGGTTATGAGCTGGAGACTTTGAAACGGGGAGCTGTGTGCAGGATCAGCGAGCAGTTCTGAGGTGTACAGGACCATATATATCTGCTTCCTCAATTGTGCATCTGGCACCCTGCTTATAGGAAGAGAGGTGGGAACCGGGCAGGAAAATGCCAGGGGTAGCAGTTGCTCATTGGGACAGGGCATTACCTTCTTCCCTAAGATAGACCAGTGCCCCCAGTCTCAGGATCCAAAACGACACAATATTCAGAAATTGGCGCAAATCCGACCTTCAGTGCTTTCACCTTCCCTGGGGCCCTGAAGGCTCGTCTTCCATCAAGCTGCATACTCTCATGATGTTCTGTGGGTGAGAGAGGCTGGGGATACAGAGCTGAGGCAGTCTGCGCGACTCAGAGGCAGACACCAGCACCCATGATGAGCAGGATGGCTCATAGCAGGGAGCCTCGCAGACCTGCATCTCACGCTGAGCCATCTCAGAGGCCAGATCCTCTTTGCTCAAGTATGCTCCCTTCCCTGACCCCCTGCCTAGGCTTGGGGTGGGGGGCAGACAGCACCTCTGCAACTTAGCTTTCATCTGGTTCTCAGGGCAGCTTCCAGGAGCCCCTTGCACGACAAGCATGACATCCTTTTTGTTAAGGTAACCATACTGCCGGCACATTTGTGAACAGTGCTATCCAGCTGTTCCCAGCATTTGAAGGGAGTAAACAGAGATGCAAATTCACAGGCTTGCCCCAGAGTCAGAACATGCTTAAATTCTGAACATGCAGCTGTGGGTGTGGCCAGCATGTGTGTTAGCAAATTGGTCACACTCAAGTATGAGAAACAGTTTTTCTTAAGAACTGGCCCATGGAGTCTTCACCTGACATCTGAGCATAGCTTTGCGTAGTGAGATTCAGTGTCATTTTGGTAACAAAAACATTCATTCTCATCACGTACTGACCATTTAACATCTCCTCATTGTGCAAAGGCTTCTTGCCTTGGGTCTTGTAGCCAATGATGGCAAAGAAAAGATCAGACCCCTGCTGGGGCAGTTCTACCCCAGAGCTGTCATCAGAACGATTTTAACATCCACTCCAGCATCTCTCAAGGCCTTTCAGTTTTTAGAGTCTTTGGGTCTAGACACTGACCTGTTTTGCTAACTCTGCTAGCTATAGATCCTCAGGAGGTTGTGAGGATTGGTGCTGGGGACACAGGTCTGGTGAACAGTCCCCACTGCTATCCACACCAAGCTGTTTCGAGGTCATTGCCATTTGGTTCTGGGTAAACTTCTTTTATTTGGGCTTGAACTTGCTCAACTGCAAAATAAAGGGATTGGACAGAATGGACAAGCAAATGCCCTGCCTCTGACTGGATATGACAGATGACATTTCTATTCTAGGTTCCAGGAGGGCAGAGCAGGTATACTAGGTCAGCAAGGGCTGTAGAAGGTCTGAGATTTCTCAGAAAATGGACCTTTGAGAGACCTAGGGAGCTCTCCTGGCTCTTAAGCTCAGGGGCTCCACAGTGGTATCCCACCAATGCTGAGCACAAGACTAGTTGCTGAGTGGCTGCTTTCTTCTTCCCTAGGCCATGGGAACTTCCCCTACCTCTGTGGAAACCTGAATGATGTGGTCATCAGCCCCCTGCTGTACACCTGCTACCAGAACTCGCAGTCGCTCTCCAGGGCCTATGAGCAGCATGGAGCCTCCACCATGCAGCCCATATCCGAGGAGACACAGCTGTTGCTGACCGTCTACTACCTCGTCCAGCTGGGTGAGCCTGTGTCCAGCTGTGGACTAGGGATAGTTCTTTACTGGGAGGACCAACTAGACTCAGAAGGCCAAAGAGGAACATGCAGACCAGGCTATCCCTGCCCTTCCCAGGGAGGGGTCAGCAAACAGAAGGGTATAGTCCACAGAGTGGATCAGAGACCGCTCATTCATCAGCCATTGCATACACAAAGAAAGCTGATGAAGCCAACACTGTGCCCCCAGGGAGAGTCAGCTCAACCAGAGAAGAGAAGCCAGAGGCAAGAGGGAACTTGATGGGGTCTGGGCACATGGGGTCCATTTAGGGACATCAAGACAGGCTTCTGAGACTTGACCACCAGAAGAAACAGCCTTGTGAGGAGCTGAGGAGAGAGCACAGGATGAGGGCTGGGGTGTGGGTGGGAGCACAGATGGGGCTGACTGTGGGTATGAGGGAGCACAGTGGGTGTGGGGGGGTGAGAGGTGGGCACGACAGGCGAGTGCCAGGAATAAGTGAAAAATGTGTTGGTAACTTCTAGTTGCACTGCTCTCAAGGCCGGCGGCCCTGTGGAAGGAGAGTTCTTAAGTCCCATGAAGGTTGAGGCTCAAGGAACACATTTAGGAAACACGGGCTTGATATAGTCTATGTGGAAGTGTCCTGGCCCCCTATGATCCACTGTGAGCAGTTGCTGGTGGACAGGGAGGAGCTCAAGTTTGACCTCAGTGCCCAGATAGTCAGAGCTTCAGTGACTGAGGAGGCTCAGGATGGAAGCACAGGGTGGTCAAGGTTCTTACAGACCCAGTGTCAGGTTTCTCTGAGGCTCCTCCCCAAGATTCGCATACCTGTTGATTGGCTCAGCCTCACCCAGGATCCAACCTCGCTCTTTTTCTGTCACCATCCTCCTCATCACAAGCCTTTCTTGCCTCTTGATCTCCATGTCTGTGAGAACTGTGGACCAGACCACAGTTTCCTTTGTGTTTAGAACAATGTCACTCCAGGGAAACATCATGGGCTGCTGTATTTACCTGAGCAACTCTCCTGGGTTGGGACACATGAGCTGTAAGACCAAGAATGCTCAGTCGCTGCTTTATGTGTGCGTGCAGCCTCTGCAGGGCCAGCTTGGGGCTCACTGAGGGTATGTTGGGGGAACTGATTAGATTGTTACAGAGGCTACTGAAGGAAAGTGTGTAAGGCCAAGGGCTGAGCACCTGTCACTGTGGCTGGGGGGTGGAAAGCGGGCACACTGGTGATTAACCTGTGGGTTGGCCATATGGAAGGCTGGCCACATTGATGAAGGATATAGGAGGAGGGCAGTGACAAAAGTCATGTAAGACCAGGTCTGAGAGAATAGAGGCAAATGAAGAAGCGTAGGGAGTATAGGCCTCCTCTAAGGGAGCTCTGCCTGGAGGTGATGGTTCTAGAGAGACACATGGGCTCAAGGGAGAGTTCTTAGATACGAGGGGTTTAACAGCTAGTCTGCTGAGTCTAATTGGATTACCTCCTTCAAATAGTTAGTCACGACCAGAAGTAACTAATACAAATAAAGACAATATGGCCAGTGTGAAGGCTCAGGGGGCAAGGTGCTTACCATCAAACCTGAAGATGCGTTTGATCCTGCAACCCCCATGGTGGGAGGAGAGAATGTTAAGTCTTGACCCCCAAACCTGTTCTACAGCAAACAAAAGAAAGAAATGGAAAAACAAATGAAACTATAATCCCACCTTATTAAGTTCTGGTACAGCCTCGGCTGCTAGTAAAAGCTGCCTTTTACAGATTGGGAAGTTGTTAATAGGTGTGCCCTGCCTTTTAACATTTGCAACAGGGGATTGTTAGTGACAGAGTCCACACTTGAGAACGGTGCATTCAGAGTTTAAAAAATACCAAAAGTATCATGGTGTTTTAAGAAAGTTTATGCTGTTTGTGTTGGGCTATGTTCAGAGCTGTCCTATGGGCAGGGCAGCTAAGGTCCCATAGTTTGGGGGTGGGGTGGGGGGAGAGCTGGGTGGAAGTCTGATGACCTCCCTTCCAACTCCTCAAAGGCAATGTTAGACTAGATTATGCAGATCCTTCACAAAGGAAAATGATCATAGGGATTTTTGAAAACTGTTTGACCTCACTAGTCACTGAAGGACACATGAGCAATGAATCATTTTTTGACTCAGTACCTAAGAGATGCTGCCCATTGATGGTGAGGGTCCTGGACCAGAATTGCCACAGCAATCATGCTAGAGGAAGCTGGCTTTTCAGAATTCAAGTATAGGCTTTCTGTTGCCTTGATAAAAACACCATGACCAAAAGCAACACGAGGAGGAGAGAATACATTTAAGCTTACAATTTCAGATTACAGTCCACCACTGAGGGAAGTCAGGACAGGAGAGCAAGTCACCAAAGAGTGCTGCTTACAGGCTTGCTTAGGTTGCTTTCTTACACCACCCGGGCCACCTACTTAGAGGAATGCCACCCACAGTGGGCCATCCCACATCAATCATCAATCAAGAAAACGCACCACAGGCAGGCTTGCGTGGCAGCCACGGCAATCGGGTGGCCGTGTTTTCTCAACCACGGTTTCTTCTTCCCAAATAACTCTAGCTTATGTTGACTTAAAGCTATCCAGCATGCCTGCCTAGGAAGCAACACGGCGTCCCTAAAGACATGCACTTCAGAAGTGCCTACGGAGGAGTTTCTTGGAGAAACACAGTGATGTGCAGTAGGGGCAATGATGACTGAATGATCCCTCCACATGCATGGAGTCCATACATATGGAAACCCGTTTGCAGGGTGATGGCTAAGAATAGAGTTGAGTACCCACAATCCTTAGAGTGGATGGGGATGAAGAAAACATGTTTCTTCTCTGTGGCGCTTTCAGGATGGCGGGTTTGTAGCTGGCTCCATTTTACGCTCTGTGTTCTACAAGTCTTGGTACCCTGACGTCACTGTTTCAGGTTGTATGATTCTAAACATACTCCCTGCGTGTTCCCGGACACCCACAGTGTTAGTGGCAAGTTGCCCAGGCACCTGACCAGCAGGTGCTGATGTCACCGCTCTGCCGCCGTGTCTTGCAGCTGCGGACCAGGTGCCACTGATGGAGGACCTGGAGCAGATCTTCCTGCGCTCCTGGCGCGAATCACACCTGACCGAGATAAGGCAGTACCAGCAGGCGCCTCCGCAGTCCTTCCCGCCGCCCGCCACCAGCACCGCTGCCGCCCCTGTGACCTCTGCGCAGCTGCCCTGGCTGGCCGGCCTGGCCGCCAGCTCCTGCAATGACAGCGTGCATGTCATCGAGTGTGCTTACTCCCTGGCTGAGGGCCTCTCCGAGATGTTCCGGCTGCTCGTCGAGGGGAAACTCTCCAAGACCAACTATGTGGTCATCATCTGTGCCTGCCGGAACGCCGCCATTGACTCGTGCATCGCTGTCACCGGTGAGTGCTGGCCACCCCTTAGCCAGTGGGAAAGCTGTGGTGTTGATGGCCCAGTCTCTCACCTTGATGGGTCCCCTGTTTTGTCTGGGGGGGGGCTCCAGGTTGTGAGGGAAGTTTGTACTTTTAGCCCATGTTGGTGGCTTTAGAAGGCAACCTAGGTTAAGAGCAGTGGCTGCTCTTCTGGAGGACCCAGCTTCAATTCCCAGCACCTAATGTGGCAGCTCACAACTACATGTAACTCTAGTTCCAGGGGATCCAACATCCTCATGCAGACATACATACAAGCAAAACATGCTGGAAAGATGCTTAGTTACAGACATTCCTGGCATCAATGGTTAAGTTAGCAATGCCCATTTGGCCCCTGAAGAGACTGGGCCCAACTTTGGAGTCTGAATTGTTTTGGCTACAAATTATGTCTTCAAAAAAACCCCCCTCACACTACCATTCTGGCCCCCAGTTGTGTAAGGACCAGACTGAGATAAGAAACAATGATCCAGTTTGCTAGTCAAGTATTAAAGTTTTTCCTGAAAGCCTGCTGTGTGCAGCCATGGCTCCTGGGGCTGGGACTGAAGATGGCATGCCGGAGGGAATTTCCTTGGTAAGATAAGCACCAAACACACAGGTTTTAGGGGGCTATATTTTTTTTAATGATTTAATTTATTTCTATTTTATGTGAATTGGTGTTTTACTTGCTTGCATGTCTGTATGAGGATGTCGGGCCCCCTGGAACTGGAGTTACATGTAATTGTTAGTGCCACATACGTGCTGGGAATTAAACCTGGGTCCTCTGGAAGAGCAGCCAGTGCTCTTAACCACTGAGCCATCTCTCCAGCCCCCTTGGTGGGCCCTTTTAGTGTTCACAAACCATACATATGCTTTCAACCTGAAGTTTTTGTATCAGCTTTAATTAAAAGTGTACGTTGTTCCTTCACAGCCTCTCTGTGGCCTCTTAACATTCTCTGCTCCTAAACTGACTGGTTTTTATTAATTTTCTGGGTATTAGTCCCAGCATCTTTAATAAGCCTGTGTTTCTACAGTGTGTCTGGTATGATTGCCTATGTTCTGTGAGGCCAATGCTGCTGTTAGCCACTTGGGACCAATGAGGTTGGAGGGTCTCAGAGGGCTGGGGACTCGTCTGTGCCACACGGCTGGTGGTGGCATACAGAGTCAGGCCTAGGGGTTTTCTCTAAGTGATCTTGGTTTTGGATTATTCCCCCTTGATCTCGGCATGCTGGACCTGGGATGCAAGCCTTCGATTCATTTCTTCATCAGGCATCTTGTTGTCTGGGAACTCATGGTGACTCTGTGCTGAGGGTCCAGTGACAGCTGATTTTTGCTTTCCAGGGAAATACCAAGCCCGGATCCTCTCCGAGAGCCTCCTCAGCCCTGCCGAGTACCAGAGAGAAGTCCACTATGAGCTGGTCACTGGCAAAGTGGACTCGCTGGGGGCCTTTTTTAGCAGCCTCTGTCCAGGTAAGCTTGTAAGAGGCAGGTGCAAGTGCACGTACTGAAAAGAAGTGGATGCAGAGGGGAGGGTGTGGGGGTCCCCTCACCCTGGGATCTGCTGCAGCTGAGGTTTTGTGCTTGAGTCCCTTCTCTCCTCCCCACCTCCCCCCGCACCACCCTGTTCTCCGCACTGCTGCACCCTCTGCCTCCGTCTCCAGGCTGTGCTTTTTGCCTGTCTGTCTTCCTGTAGAGTTCCAGGATTGAAGAAAAGCTTTGTGCTTCCTGTCTGTCCATCTGTCTGTCTATCTATATCTTTCTATTTGAGACAGGGTCTCCCTTTATAGCCTAGACTGGCCTTAAATGTCCAGTACTCCTCTCTCATCTCCTGGTCCTGGGATTACAGGGATGGACCACAGCACATAGCTCTCCCTGTGTTTAACTCTCTTTTGTCTTTATCTCTGTGGCCTATTCAGTCACATAGAGCCCCCCCCCCCCCCCGCCCTAGCTTCTAGTCCCTTGGGACTCATTTAATGCCCTTCAAGAGAGCAATGGTCCAATGTTTGCCTGGGAAGGCTCAAAATGCCATCCCCTGACCTTAAGTGCCCTGTTTCTGTTTTGTCCCATCACCCGTGGAGCCATGGTATAATCCACCTTGTGGACACACCTCCTGGACAGGAAGACCATGCCTTCTCTACACATTACTTCAGGCTACGACCAGACACAGTAGCTGGTCCAGAGAGGCTTGCTAAATTTCTCTGAGATACAAAACCCACTTCTGTTCTCTGTTTTGGGCAGAGGGTGACATTGACATTTTGCTGGACAAATTTCACCAGGAAAATCAAGGCCATGTTTCTTCTTCATTCACTGCTTTCTCAACCAAGAAAACAGCCGTGCTGGACGCCAGTGGGGTTCCAGTGTGCACAAGTGAGTGGTGGGGAAGGGCACAGGTGGGCCCAGTGAGTGATGAAGGGAGTGGCTGTCTTGTGCATGATAATGATGGCTTGTGCATAGGTGTGCACAGTGAGTGTTAGTGGATGTATGCACAGGTGCGGACCTCGAGTAGTCTCAGGTGCGCTCAGCACATAATGAGGAAGCCTGCAGGGGTGGATCTAAATTCCACAGTACTTGTCTGGAAATTTAGAGACTTTAAAACCTCTGGAAGGCAGGCTATCTGTACCCTTAGCATGAAAACAGACCTACCGCCAGTTTTTTTTTTTTTTTTTTTTTTTGGTTTTTCGAGACAGGGTTTCTCTGAATATCTCTGGCTGTCCTGGACTCGCTTTGTAGACCAGGCTGGCCTCGAACTCACAAAGATCCGCCTGCCTCTGCCTCCCAAGTGCTGGGATTAAAGGCGTGCGCCACCACCGCCCGGCTTACCGCCAGTTTTAAAATGGGATGTTCTAGTGCAACACCATCCTGTCCTTCTTACCTTTCTTTGTGCTGGCTCTTTTTTTTTTTCCCCAGTGCATTGATGTAATTGTTTGTTCAGATGAGGGTTTAAGGAACTACTATCATTTCTCCGCGCCCCCCCACCCCCCAGGGAACATGGTGAGAGCATATAGCTACTTTTGTTGCCTGGGTGCTTTGTTCAGACTTTATTATCTGAGGAAAGAGAGTATGTCTGAGATGCTGCCCCAGGGTCTGGCTCAGAGCACCATGGTTTTGATGAATATGACCGCATCTCTTTTTCTGGATTGCTTTGCGTGGCTAGGCTTCCCCTCCTGCACTCTGGGACTCATCCATCTCTCTAGCTGAGGGTGGTGGAGCCTGCTGTGTTCATCGGGGATCCCTCGGGGGCTCTGGCTGCAGGTTACCATCCGGAGCCACGGGGCGTCCGGCCCTTTCAGCTGGCGGTGGCGCAGAAGCTCCTCTCCCACGTGTGCTCAATCGCAGATTCCAGCACCCAGAATCTGGACTTGGGGTCCTTCGAGAAGGTGGACTTTCTCATTTGCATTCCACCATCAGAGGTGACCTACCAGCAGACTGTGTTCCATGTCTGGCATTCAGGTAGGGGGAACCTTTCAAGGAGGAGGAGGAGGTGTGAGGCGTGGGGGAAGAGCTTTGATCTGTCATCTGCTGTCACATGTAAAAGTTGTCACCTCGCTGTAGCTGGAGCAAGTAATATTGTTGCCCATTTATTATAGAGCAAAAAAAACATGTCCAGAGACAGTGATTTTTCTCAAGATTAAAGGTAGAACCAATAGTTGGCCTTTTGCTATTTCTTTTTTCAGTTCTGTGACTGGCTGCGGCTAACCGGCTCTTGTGTAACATGTCCTGTGTCCCTAGGGGCATGATGTGGGCCTCTGTCTTGAACCTGAGATCATGTGGTTAGGAGCTTGGGCATTTCCCTTCTCTCAGTCTTACCTGGCTGAGAGCTGTTGCTTTCAGCATCTTGCTTAGCTGGCACACCTGGGTAGGGGCACCATGCGCACAGCCAGACCTTTGCCCGGCTTCCTGGGATGAAGAGTTTGGAGATGCTCCCCTGCCCATGTATCTCTAGCATATGCATTCCAGCTGTTGCCCTCTCCCATCAGAGCAGGCCACATAGGCTGGCCCACACACAGTGTGTCGGGGGTGAGTGAACCCAGGAGCACCTGAGGTTTTCTACTGTGTTGCAGGGGTTCTGCTGGAGCTGGGCCTGGAGAAAGAGCCTGTGACCAAGCAGAGGGCGGAGCAACACGTTCTGAAACTAGACACGGAGGCCCAGGCAAGATTTAAGGCCTTTCTGCAAAACTCCTTCCAGAACCCACACACGCTCTTTGTCCTCATCCACGACCACGCCCACTGGGATCTAGTGAGGTCAGACTTCCTGGTTTGTGACGGTGACATGTTTCTCTTTGGGGATGAGGGCACAAGTCTTGAGTGAGTCCGGGGGCTCGGTGTTTGTGAGCAGAGGGTGCGGGCAGCTTCCAGCCTCTTAGAGCTGTGTGTCATCCCTGAGATCTCTCAGTGCAGTCTCCAAGGGCTAACCAAGGGCTGAGTGCTGCGGAAGTGGGGTTATCATGGGGAGTCGGGAGCCAGGTCAGAGCTGTTGGTGGAAGAGCCAAGCCTTTAGCCATCGCTTCTGAATTACAGCCTGGGGCTGTTAGGTGAAGCCCTCCTTGGTAGAATTCTGTCTGGGGTAGGACTGTGGGTGATGTCTGGTTTGGTCCTTCCTGAAGGGTAAATGCTTTTATTCGGTTGAAATGGGTCTCACCCTAGATGTGTGTGAGGTGGCTCAGTCGGAGACTGCTGTCACCTTCATGAAGTTGGCCTTGGAGCTGACCAGCTAGCTGTTGCCTCTGGTGGAGATGAGGAAAGAAGGAAGTTCATGGACCAGGTCATAGAGCAAGGCTTTGATCCCTAAGAATTGTAGCTGTTTAAGCTTGCCGGGGCCTGCAAAATTTGCAATCTAGGGTCTGCGTGTGGGTTTGGGGGGATGGAGCATCTGGAAATGTTAGAAACCATTGTCTTTTGGATCTTCATTTTTGGGGACAGATGTCTCAGGTAGCTGCTTGGCACCTAGAAGATGAAGCAACAATATTAATAAAGAGGACTTCTTTATTCTGTCCTCTAGATTTAAGAGAGTGCCAAGGCCATTGTCTTGCAAAGAAAGCTTGGACTGGGCCTGGCTGCTAAGACCCCAGATCCAAAATCCTTCTGATTCCTTTAATATTGTCTTCTAAACAAATGTAGAGTTTGTCCTCTTTTATTATCTTTGAATCATCTCAAGTCAGTAGGACTTTATTTGATTTTGTGGATAGTATTTATTATTATTATTGTTATCATTAATTATTTTATTTGAGGCAAGACTTGTCTCATGAAGCCTAAGCTACCCTTGAACTCAGCACATCTCCAAAGATGATCTTGAATATCTGATCTTCCTGCCTCCATCTGCCAAGAGCTGGGATCACACGTGTGCACCACCAATCCTTGTTTCACACGGTGTTGAGGATCAAACCCAGACTTTGCATACACTGAGCAAATAGGTACTCTGCCAGCCAACATCCTCTGCCAAGTCAGGAGGACACTAGGAGGCTCACCTGACTCCTGTGCCTCCTCCCTTCCTCACTCACTTCCCTGTCACCTTTGATACAGAATAAAATTGGGTATAAATCATTGTTCTAGAGAAGACACAATATCATGCAAGAAATCCACTGTAGCTCCTTTCCTGATAGTCAGTTTTCCTGAATGTACTGAGTATTGTTAGAGTCCCTGACAGATACCAAGTCTAATCACTTCTTTTTTTTGTTTTTTGTGTTTTTAATGTTGCCATGGGTAGAGCAATAAGCTTCAATTGTAGGTGAAGTTGGGGAACTAGTTATAACCTTAATCAGCTAGCTAGCTGCTTTATCCTTGTAAGGTTATCAAACAGTGTTAGTAATTCTGTTTGACATTTTTCTTTTCTCCCCTTAGCAGTGCTATGCATAATGTCTACTCTCAAAGTGACCCATCTGTGGGATTAGTGGACAGACTGCTCAACTGCAGGGAGGTGAAAGAGGCACCCAACATCGTGACCCTTCATGTGACCTCTTTCCCATATGCGCTGCAGACACAGCACACCCTCATCAGCCCCTACAATGAGATCCACTGGCCCATCTCCTACAGTACTGTGAGTGTTTCTGTGCTGTGGTGTGACCAGTGTGCTTCAGTTTAGAGACACTGGCTTTAGGAGAAGCCTTGGTCAGTGGGTTCCAGCTCCTTTGGTCTTTGATTTGGCCTGGGGTTAGATTTAAAGCCTTCCTGGCATTTTGGAGAAATTTCCAAAGCCCATCCATGGCTTGTCCCATCTTAAGTGTGTAGGCAGTACAGTTGGTTTGACATCTTCCCCAGGAGCTGAGAGCGACATTCCCAATGATTGTTCTCCTGGCACTGGATAAAGACGCTGAAGGTGGAGCCCTGGGAGATAGTAGAGGCTTGGGCCCCATGTGGAGTGGCTTGCTATGCAGCCACGTTCAAAACATTCTTCAGACCGACCTTGCCCCTCTCTCCTGGGAGGCTTGCTTTAGCTGCCTACCTGTCATCATTTGTGGAAGCAGATGCCCAGAATTCTGGTAATTTGAGAATTCTGTGTGGCTGGATTCTAGTTGGGAACACAAGGGGTAAGTATACTAGAACTCTGGACTTCTTCAGAATGGTTTAGGCGTCCAGCAAACTCCCAAGGATATGGATGTTTGGCCTCCATCCCATGACATCAGAATCAGTATTTCTATGGCACTTCCCACAGGCTTTGGGCAAAAGGGCCAAAGGATCTTCTGATTTACAAATAGCAAGAATGAGAAGGGGATGAGCCACTTGCATAGGTCCACTGATGGGGGATGACCCAGGGACAGGCTCCTTGGCTTTGGTGCTCACCCACTCGGTTGTTTGAGAGCAGTCCACATGTTTGCATTTTGGACAACCTCTCCCAACTTTGCTTGGCTCAAGTTGGAGGAGTTTCTCCATTCATTTGGGAAGAATTTTGTGTCAGCGTAAGGTACATTAGATAGTTTGAGTTCACCCTTCATCACCCCCAAATCATGAAGGTATTGGGGCCAAATGAATGGGAAACTTGACTGGTGGGAACACACCATCGTCCTTTGCTCTAGGCCTGCAGAACAAGGCTTACAAAGCACCGCCCGTAGGAGCACAGGGTCAGTACTGCTTAGAATCAGCGGCTCTCAGCCTTCCTAATGCTGTGACTCTTTAACACAGTTCCTCATGTGGTGGGGAATCCCAACCAAAAGATTATTTTGTTGCTACTTTGTAACTGTAATTCTGCTACTGTTTTGAATGGTGATGTAAATATGTGATATGGAGGGTGTCATCTGACATGTGACCCCATGATAGTCCAACTGCTACGGGGGTCGAGACCCACAGATTGAGAACCACTGGTTTAGATCAAGACACCAATCAAGTCTGTCCACAGACTTGACCTATGAACCCCCAGTTTTCCCTGTGACGCCTGACTGGCTGCTGCTCTTCTGTTTTAGGGAGTGGACCTGTATCAGGAGAGTAAGAAGTACTTTGGGCTGTCTGAGTTTATTGACTCCACCCTGTCAGGACACAGTCTCCCCTTGCTCCGATATGACAGCTCCTTTGAGGCCATGGTCACTGCATTAGGGAAAAGGTATGTTTCTCTTCACAGTTCCATGCTTGGCAGCTTCAAGAGTAAGTGGAATGTGGAAGTCTGCATCTGGGACACGGAGTTCCAGGAAGGGACTTCTCCTCCCCCTGCCCCCTCCCTGGTGACTCAGTTCCTCCATCAAAGGGACCCATATTTCTTCTACATCTGAATCACCTTGGGTCAGTGACACTTCTGTCATGTTGCTGCTCCAGAACATTGTAAATTGTACCTTGCTGGGTCTCTGTTTTATTCCCGTTAACCTTGAGTTTATTCTGGGATACATGAAATCACTGAGAAGCAGCTAAAACCATTCAGGTTTTGTGTCTCATGTCTCCTTTCACCACAGAGGAGTGCTGAGATTACAGATGTGAGTACATCTGACTTTGATGTGGGTGCTGAGACTTGAACTCAGGTCCCTACGCTTTCACAACAGACACTGTACTCACCAAGCCGTCTCCCCTGGGTCTGTATCTGACACACTAGTCAGAACTATTATGTAGTTGTGGGAGTACTCATTTTCCTTGTGTGGGACAATGTGGTGACCACAGTCCCTGAAGACAAGGAAGGGATTCCTGCATTTGCTGTCTATGTCCTTAATGTGTGATTAATTATCTGTCAGGTTAGATATCTGGTCATGTCTGTAATAACTCACTATAATCAAAATTATCCCAGTGTAGCCTTTAGGGTGGTCCCCAAGTCTGAAGTCTTGGCAGCTGTGTGGAACCTGGGACAGACCACCTGCTGTTCTAGTTTCCTTTGTAACTGTTGTGATAAAACACCTGACCAAGATCACTATTCCAGATTTCAAGCTGTACTACCGAGCAATAGTAATAAAAACAGCACGGTACTGGTACATAAACAAACCAGTGGATCAATGGAATCGAATTGAAGACCCAGAAACGAACCCACACATCTATGGTCACTTAATTTTTTACAAAGAAGCCAAAACCGTACAATGGAAAAAGGACAGCATCTTCAACAAATGGTGCTGGTCTAACTGATGTTGACATGTAAAAGAATGAAATTAGACCCATACTTATCACCTTGCACAAAACTTAAGTCCAAGTGAATGAAAGACCTTAACGTAAGGCCTGACACATTAAATCTATTAGAAGAGAAAGTGGGGAAAAGCCTTGAATTCATCGGCACAGGTGACAACTTTTGAACAGAACACCAACAGTTCAGGCTCTAAGACCACCAATCAATAAATGGAACCTCATGAAACTGAAAGACTTTTGTAAGGCAAAGGATATTGCCATTTGAACAAAACGGCAACCTACAGACTGGGAAAATATCTTTACCAACCCCACATCCAACAGAAGGCTAATATCCATAATTTATAAAGAACTCAAGAAATTAAACTCTTATATTTTTGGTTGTGAGACTAGTCTTTAATGGCTAAGCCATCTCTCAAGGAAATCATGCAGTTCGCAGCCAAATGGATGGAACTAGAAAAGATCATCCTGAGTGAGCTAAACCAGACTCAGAAGGATGCACATGGCATCCACTTACTTATAATTGGATTTTAGCCATATAGTACAGGATAGCTATCCTCCAACCAATACACCAAAAGGATCAGGAACATAGACTTTGTTACTGATTAATGGGACAATTTGCCCTAAGGGTGCTACCATGTAGGCTCCCAGTGCAAGAGGAAGCTCTTATCTCTCATATGACTGTTGAGAGAGGGGCTGATATGTAGGGAGATGCCACATTGGAGCAGTGGGATGAGTGGGAGAGAGAGGAGAGGGTGGGATGGTGGAACCGGAAGAGGTGGAAAAAGGGTACTATGATGGAGATGTAACTTGATAATAAACAAAAACAACAATAAAAATATACACCTGACCAAGGTACCCTAAAGAAGGAAGCATTTATTTTGGCTCACAGTTTGAGGGTACATTACCTCATGGCATGACAGGAGTGTGAGGCAGCTGGCTCCATCACAGCTACAATCAGGAAGTGGGGGGGGGATGCTGGTGCTCAGCTTGGTTCCTTCTTTTTTATTGAGTCTATGACTCCAGCAGCCCTGGAATAGTACCACCCACATTCAGGATGGCTCTCCTCCATCACTCAAACCTCTGTGAAAGCACCCTCACAGACACAGCAAGAGCTGTACCTCTGGGATGACTCTAAACCTGGTCAACTTGATAATGAAGACTGACCATCACATCCGGCTTCTGGGGTGAGGTGCCTGAGCTAATGGCAAACTAGGTAGACAGTACTTCATACCTAGTGTTGGAAAATTCATGAGCAGTAGCAGCGACAGCAAACCAATGCTTTTGGTCTCCCAGCTAGAAAAACAAAAACAAACAAACAAAAAGAAAGAAAGAAAGAAAGAAAAACATTTGTGTTTTCATTTCTAAAGTCCTCAGCAGCTAACCCCTACAGCAGCAATTCTCAACCTGTGGGTCGGGACCCCTTTGGGGATGAATGATCCTTTCACAGGGGTCACCTAAGACCATTGGAAAACACTGATATTTACAAAACGATTCATAACAGTAGCATTATTACAGTTGTGAAGTAGTAATAAAACTTTTATGGTCACTACAACCTGAGGGACTGTATTAAAGGGTTGCAGGACTAGGACAGTTGAGAATCACTGCCCTACAGGTTTCTATCACATCTGTAACTTGGGAATTGCCTGTGTCTTGGGTGGCAAGCCTGGCCAGCCCAGGGTCATGGGCATGGTCTCTCTGTGTCCCTTGCAGGTTCCCCCGCCTGCACAGCGCGGTGATCAGGACCTTTGTTCTTGTGCAGCACTATGCGGCCGCCATGATGGCTGTGAGCGGCCTCCCGCAGATGAAGAATCATACATCAGTGGAGACCCTGGAGATCACCCAGAACCTTCTCAACTCTCCGAAGCAGTGCCCTTGTGGCCACGGGCTTATGGTCCTGTTGCGCGTGCCCTGTTCACCCCTGGCAGCTGTGGCCTATGAGCGCCTGGCCCATGTGCGAGCTCGGTTGGCTCTGGAGGAACACTTTGAGATCATCCTGGGCCACCCCAGCTCCGGCATCACTGTGGGCAAGCACTTTGTGAAGCAGCTTAAGGTAGGTGGTGTGCTCAGGGGCAGAGGGCTTATGGGGGAGCCACACAAGATGGGGTGGTGGCAGCAGGCCCTTAAGACTGACCATTCCTCCACCACCTCTCTGCTGCTTTCCCACTTCTCACCCCCAGGCTCCCTGTGCCCTCCAACTCAGCCTGCAGTATCACTCCTCTGATGTAAAGCATGCTTTCCACCCCTCTCCCCCTTCCTGAAGTGCCTTTCTCCTCCTTTCCTTTGGGTGATACTTATAACTTCAGAATTCAGTCCACACTTGGGGTTGGGGGGTCTCTATTCTTGTCCAAGTGGTGAAGGAAGGGCAAATCTTAGCTTTGAGATGCCCTTAAAGCTAAGCACAGTGTCTGATCCCTTGTAAGCTCTTATTAAACGCATAGGTGACAGAAAATGTAAAAGGGGCAGGGAGAGTTTATTGAAAGAACAAATAGGTGGGAGCCATGAAGGAAAGGCACAGTCAGTACCATTAGAGAACACAGGGACAGATGTTAGAAGCAACTGGGCCCACCCACTGTCTTCCATAGGATGGGCCTGTCTCCAGATGTTCTCACACATCCAGCTCCTGCCGTGGGAGGCAGCTGGGAACAGAGCAAAGCTCCCCAACTGAAAACAACATGCTTGTATAAAGAGCAAACCTCTTCCTTTGTGCTACAAGGTGGATTGTGGGGGCCGCCAATCAGTGGATCGGCATCAGGGTGTTCTAAAGCCAGACCAGTTATGAAGTGCAAGTGTGGATTGCACGATTGCATGCCTAGTTAGTATGTTTTATTTTACACTTACTTCTTTATTGTACATGTGCATGTGCACATGTCACAGGATGTATGTAGAGATCTGAAGCTTTTGAGAATTGGTTCTTCCTTTCTACCAAGTAGGTTCTGTGGATTGAACTTGGGCCATAAGGCTTGGTGGCAAATGCTTTACAGCTGAGCCATCTCGCCAGCAGCAGATAGTGCATTTAGTCCACAGTGCTGTACTTGGGTCCTTACAGATATTCATTCCTGTCTTTCGGATGGGGAAACTCGGAGCTTCCGGGAAGCTCCTTAATGACTGGGAAGTGACAGTACTGATATTTGGGCCTCATCTCTGCAGCTTTCCTTCTTTCTCATATCTGCAGATGTGGCAGAAAATTGAGGATGCGGAATGGAGGCCTCAGACTTACTTGGAGTTGGAGGGCCTGCCCTGCATCCTAATCTTTAGTGGGATGGACCCTCATGGGGAATCGCTACCACGGTAAGTTGCGAATCAGTGCTCCTAGGGTCCTGAGGAGTTTGGGAGGGGAGGACAGTCTGAGTTACCCTTGTTCAACCTAGTCAACATGAGTGGCATATTTGGGCTGGTTTTCCAGGGCAGTGTGTCTGAGGTGTAGATAGTATTTCTCAATTCTCAGAGGACACCATTGGGTGAGGGTAGGGGTTTAGAAGAGCAGCAGTGCCAGACTGAGGGGACATGAACTCAGTTTGAGGGATCTCTGTGTATTAGAGAGGACAGTGCCAAGTAGGGTGGTGACCATCATCCCTAGAGCTGTGGCCAGTTTCCCTGGTTCCTTGACCACTGTGGTGGCTGATATATGGGAAGGACTCATTGTGCCACCCAGAAAGAGTAGGTTGTTGAGTATAAAGAGTAAATGTCTCCTTTCTTAGTTACTGTTCTATCACTGTGGAAAAGACTATAGAGACTGCAACCAAGGCAACATATAGAAGAAAGTATTTAACTGGGGCTTGCTTACAATTTCAGAGGGTTAATACATGACCACATGCAGGTAGGCATGGCATTAGAGCAGTAGCTGAGAGCTTACATCTGATCTGTAAGTTGGAGGGGGGAGAGAAAGAGAGATAGAGATAGAGATGAGAGAGAGAGAGAGAGAGAGAGAGAGAGAGAGAGAGAGAGAGAGGCTGAGCCTGGGCCTGGTGGGGGTTTTTGGAAATTTAAAGCCCATCCCCAGTAACACACCCCCTCCAATGAGGACACACCTACTAATCCTTCTCAAACAGTTCCACCAACTGAGAAACAAACATTCAAATATATAAGCCTATGGAGGCCATTCTCATTCAAACTATCATATCTTCCTACCTGTGTGTCTCTGCAGTCTTCACAGACACATGACCACTGAGTGGCTCCTTCACTCTCTAGTCTACACATAGACACTTAGGACAAGAGATCGCTAGGAGATCACTTGTCCTCCCAAAAGGCTTTCACAGCAGTGTCTACGTCTGACTCCAGTGCTGTCATAATCTTAGCTTGCAGCACAACCTCAGGACACATCAAGTGTGGATCGCTTAATTGAATATACAGTTAGTGCATTCAGTCTCCAACAGTAGTACACTTAAGTCATTGTTAATATCCAGCCTCCTCATCTTTTAAATGAGGAAAAAAAATCATAGCCTCAGAGAAGCTGCATATCTTGACAGAGTTTCCAACCCTGGGAAGCAGCGATGCTGAGGTTCAAGCCTCATTTCTGCCTGATGTGAAAGTCAGTGGTATCTTGAAAACATGCCCCACAGGAGGAGATCACTGGTAGGTGCCTTCTGAGACTTAGTGTGAACCTGGCTTTGATGCGATGAGCTCACAGAAAGCCTCTCCATGTGTTGGAGCACCGTGGTCTAATGAGGGAGACAGGCCATGGCCCATCACTCTGTCCTCTAGCAGCAGAACCTCCTGGTGGAAGTCATGCAAAGATGAGCACTTTCTGTCCTCCCCAGGTCTCTTAGGTACTGTGACCTGCGTCTAATAAACTCTTCCTGCCTGGTGAGGACAGCCTTAGAACAGGAACTGGGCCTGGCTGCCTACTTTGTGAATAACGATATCCCCTTGGAGAAGGAGGCCAAGAATGAGGCCTTGGAAAGTGATGGCGAGAAGCTGAGCAGCACAGATGAAGAGGAGGAGGCAGGGACGGAAGGTGAGGGTGGCCTGGCTGTACCTATGTGCTGTTGCTTCATGTCCTCAGAGTGACAACACCCTCATGAGATCCAGATTCTGCTTTTCTCCCTTGCTCTGTCCTCCCTGCTGGTGTGGAAGATGGGAATTCCTATAGGTTCTTTTAAGATCCAGAATTCTTAAATAGGAAGAAAGCAGTGACGTTTGAGGGTTAAAGTTCAAGGTCCGTTTTCAGGGCTGGTGGGTCTGCTCACTCGTTCCCTCTGTTGGAAGTCATCTCACCTGCCATTATGCTGAATGTTGTTGACGTTTATGAGTCCAGGCCAGCATCACGTGTAGACTCTAAGAGTCTGATGCCATATTTCCTATATGCTATACAATTAGGAACAGCATCTTGCAAAATAGCAGCCATACATTTGCGGGTACAGAGGTTAGAGACATGAGTGTAAAGTCCCCTTACTCCTATGCCTGCTGACTGGGTGACACCAGACCAGAGTGCAGTCCCTCCTGGCCACAGCTTGTCCTGTAAGATGGCAATATCTTCTCGCTAGGACTTTCTATGTGGTGGCTAATTTTAGCATGACTGTGACCATCGTATTAAACGTTTCCATCTCCCTGTAGCCCGTGGTGTGACTAGACTTACGGACCTGACCTGACATACTTTTTCCTGTTTTCTTGACTCCATTGTTTCTTGACTCCATTGTGAACTCAGCCTAGCTAAGCGTGTGGTGTAGTGTGTGTGTGTGTGTGTGTGTGTGTGTGTGTGTGTGTGTGTGTGCGCATGTGAGGGTTAAAATGGCGGCAGGTGAATGAAAGAGTGAGAGAAGAAACAGGGAGCGAGAAGTGATGACATCATGACTTCTGGATATCAGGCTGCTGTCAGGGATAGTGACTCCTCTGTGTTCTCAGGGTGTTTTGAAGCAGGCTCCACCTCAGAGAAGAGGGGCCCTGTGAAGAGGGAGCGCTCCCACTCCCACGACTCAGCGTCTTCCTCCCTCTCCTCCAAAGCATCCGGTGAGTCTCCACTTGGGAATATCACATATAGGGCTGGCTCCAATTTCAGGGACTGGGAAGAACACACCCAGAGATGTCTGCTGAGTCCAGTATTCCAGTCAGGACCTGTGGGAACAGATGACTCTCTAGAACAGTCTAGAACTGACCCTAGAAGAGCCTAGAACTGAGCTGGACATCTGAAGCCTTGAAGACAAGATAGGACTCTAGGGTCCAGCTGTGCCTGCTGGTAGGAGAGAACTAGTCTGCCCCTGGCTGCAGTGTAGGCCATCGTGTCCTGGCCGTGTGGACGCACCTCCTTTGGTGTCCCCTTCATAGATATTGCCTTCAAGGTTATGCCTGGGGAGAGCAGGAGTATTGTCCAGAGAAGTGAATGGAGAAGACTTCATAGGAAAAGCAACTCACAATGAAAAAAGTTCACAATGCCTGTATTCAGGAAAGGACAGTGAATAAAGTCTCATGTGGGTACCAACCCCAAGAGGTCCTTGGTCTCTGAGCTCAGTCAGGACCCATGCACAGGAAATAGTATTACCCATCTTAAAGGATGCATCAAACTGGGCATTCGATGTAATCTGAGGCTTGAAGGGTGAATTCAGTATGAATTCTGCCCTGAAGAAATTTCATCTATCAGGTTCAGAAGTCTACTCAGTTGGTGGAGTGCTTGCCTGTAGTGCACAAAGCCCAGGATTCAATGCCCAGTCCACATAAACTGGACATAGTGGTGCATGCCTGTAATACCAGCATTCAGACACTGGAAGCAAAAGGATCAGAAGTTCAAAGCCATGCTCAGCTACAGAGAAAATTTGAGGCCAAACAAAACAATCAGAGTGTTGGGGTGGTAGAGATGTGGGAGTAAGAGGGAAGGTTAATCAAAACTAAGGATACATGCTCTATGGAAATCCATTACCTTGCAAACTAAATAAGAAATACAATTAAAACAGAACAGAACAGAAATAAATTCATCTTTGCCTGTAAACACCATTGCTGTCTTAATCCTCTCTGGGTACAGAGTCACACATATTTTCGCTTTGTCTCACATATAGGACAGGTTTAGGGCAGTTGTTCATCGCAGGTTCCAGAGAATAGCCCTCTCCATGCGGAGCCTCAATGGAAAAGCTGTTCCTGGGTAGGGATATTCCAGGCTGAGAGGCTCAGGAGCATGTAGGCTTATGTGGGGTTCAGCTGAGCCTAGCTGAGATTAGAGGACACCAGTCTGGGGTCTGGGGTGGGGAGAGTTCAGCTCAGCAGAGATCTGCTTTAGAAGCAAGCCCAAGAGTGACAGCAGGTGTGGGATGGTCTCCCCACAGATATGCACTCCCGTTTTGCATCAGCAGTGACTGAGGGGAAGTCTGGTTTGTGGAGGAGAGATTGGCTAACTGTATGTCCACCATCTTTGGCTTAAATCATCCCAGCATACCCAGGGTAGACACAAGAGCAGCTGTGAGTTTGTGCCAGGTTGTTCCTGGGGTGCCTCTGACCATATTCCTCTCTTTTATAGGCTCAGTGCTCTATGGTGAGTCCCTGGCTCAGCCCTCAGGACCTCCACAGGGAGAGCTTGCCAGATCACCCCCACCCTGTGGCCCTGCAGAGGAGGGCAGGGCCCCTGGGGAGATACAGCGGCTCCGAGTGAGTCAGGGACCTACAGTCATCAGCAGGCATAGCCCTGGCCTGGCCCCACAGCCTGATTCCAACCTCAAGGCTGGCAGGAGGAGCCTGCAGGTGCCGGTGGCCCCATCCTCCCAGCTGTCCTCCTCCTCCTTGGGCTCATCATCTACATGTGCGGTGCCCACTGCCGATGTACTAGCCCTCCAAGCCTCACAGTGCTCCATGGCCAAGGCCTGCCGGCAGCCACCCATTGTCTTCCTGCCTAAGCTCGTGTATGACATGCTCGTGTCCACCGACAGCAGCGGCTTGCCCAAGTCCGCCTCCCTCCTGCCTTCCCCTTCTGTTATGTGGACCAGCTCCTTCCGCCCCCTGCTCAGCAAGATGATGACGTCAACTGAACAGTCCCTCTACTACCGGCAGTGGACAGTTCCCCGGCCCAGCCACATGGACTATGGCAACCGAGCTGAGGGCCGTGTGGACAGTTTCCACCCCCGCAGGCTGCTGCTCAGTGGGCCACCTCAGGTGGGTGCCATGCCTGCTGCCCCTGCACAGGTCAGGCCTCCAGGGTCGCATTTGGTTTCACTGCCAGAGGACAATCTTGGAGCTGAGTGCTACTTACTCACTTCATGCAGCTTCTATGGATGTCCTGGTTTCGTTTCTGTTGCTGTGATAAAATGCCCAGACACACAGCAACTTAGGGAAGAAAGGGTTTATTTTAGCTCACGATTCCAGGTCACAGTCCATTGTGTAAGGGAAGTCAAGGTGGCAAGAACTTAAAACAGCTAGTGACATCACAGCCACATGGAAATGTACACATACGTGCTTGGTGCTCTGTTCCATTTTACCACTCGAACCATTCAGGACCCAAGCCCAGGATATGATGATGCCTGCTTTGGAATGTGTCTTTCCACATCAATGAGCATAATTCGGATAAACCCTCACAGACATGGCCATAGGCTGACCTGATCTAAACAGTACTCCACAGGTCTCTCTTTCCAGACAGATATGGTGGCACACACTAATAATCCTAGCACTGGGAGCAGAGGCAGGTGGCTCTCTGTGAGTTCAAGGCCAAACTGGTCTACAGGACAGTCAGAGCTACATAGTGAGACCCTGTCTCAAACAACAACAATGACAACAACAATAGACTGTCTTCCCAATGTAGTGTCAAGTTGACAATTAAAACTAGCCATCACAATGAAGAATCTTTCTGATGGCTCAGAGTGAGCAGGTGGACGTGGAGGCTAATATTAACATTCCATCCCTTGCCAGGCTCCTTCCATTAGCCAACTCCAGTTTTCTCCTCTATACATGGGGGGCCTCGGGATGTTGTCTAGATAGGAACTACTTACACTTTCAGGCTGAGTTCAACCTTCACAGTCATGCACAGTGTCTGAATACTTTTCCAGTTAGAAACAAAGTAACAGCATGTGTTAGAAGGTTTTAATGAACTGTTAATGGAGACTCATCTCATTATCAGTTCCACCGTGTGTCCTTCACAGATCACCTTACCTGACAGAAAGCACCTTACCACAGAAAGCAAGACGAGGAGATGATGAAAGGTGCTCACAGTGTAAACACAAGTATGGTGTGCTTCCAGCACCCACATAAAAATCTGGGTGTGGCACCCACATCTATTATCCCAGTTGTGTCTCTCAGCTGGGGAGACACAAACTGGAGGGTCCCTGGTGCTCACTGACCAGCTAGGGGTGGGGTTGTATATTGTTCTGCAAGTCAATTTCAAATTAAATTTCTTAGAGAAATTTCGTTGGCAAAATAAAGAGACTTCTTAAATTTCCTGTGGCTGAATTCTAGGATACAGTTACCCCCAAATGTGTTCAGGTGAGACTTAGCCAGGGGACTTTCATTCTGGGTCATTTCTCATCACTATAAATAACCCTAAAATGAGTGACCTTACATGTTATATCTGTGGACTTGCATTTCTTGGAATGGTTTCCTGGAAGTGAAGATGTTGAGTTAAAGACAGCACATGTTAACCTGGCAATGAGTCACTCAGAGCAGTCAGTCACTGAGTGCTCTGGGAGTCAGGTAACGCTCTAATCACCCTGCACCTCTATACAGGGAAGATCAAAATTTGTCGTGTGTCAGATGATATTTGAACAAAATGTGGTCTCAGACACAGAGAGTCTTCCTTCTCTCAGTCTCTGACAGAGTCTAAAGGTCATGCCACCCCTCCCCCCATGCCCACCATAGCAATTAGGAAAGAAATCACTGTATATGTGAACATGTCTTGGGAAGGCTAGCTCCTCATTGTCTTTAGGCAGGGTCAGCAGTGTTCTATTTATTGTCAATCTATAGTTTTTCTCATCATCTAAAATGACTATACATTACTTTTTCTAATTAAAAGATAGGAAAAATGGAGTTGGGGTGATGGATCTGTTGGCAAAATGCTTGCCATGCAAGCATAAGGACCCAAGTCCTACATCCTAGTACCCACATAAAAATCCAGGCAAGGGGCTTCACAATTGTAATCACAGTGCTGAGGAGGTGGAGACAGGAGGACCCTTGGGCAAGCCTAGCTTAATTAGCAAGCTCTAGGCCAATGAAGAGACGCTACATCAAAAAATGAGGCAGATGGTGTTTGAATAATGACACCCAAGATTGACCGCTGGCCTTTCCATGCATGAACATACACAAATGCCTACATATACACAAATAAAAAATAGAAAAAAAGAGCAGATTTTCTAGGATCCCCCATGCCTGGGCCAACACAGTGCTAGATGTTACTGCTGCAACCCTTTTTACCTCTTTAATAGATGGGGAAAATGGTGTTGGATCATTAGTAAGAGTGAGCATATTGCAATGTGTCCACTGATCATTGGTCCTTTTTCAGTAATTTTATTTTATTTTAAATTTCATTTCATTTAGCGTGTATGCACATGCATGCATACACATACATACACATGTGCAAAATGCATGTGTGCCTACACGTAGACATGCACACACATGTACACACATGCACATGGCATGCACACACATGCCATGCCCCTGGATGAAAGGAGATCTAAGTACACATCCTTACTTTGTTCACTGGGTTGATGTATGCCATGCATCAAGAGCCTTCTCATTTCTGTGATGTGCCTTTCAGTGAGACTTCAGGAGACAGGGGACTATTCTAATTGGTGTTCAGCACAGGGACAGTTTCCTGCCACTGGAAACTGTCTGATTCTAGTGTCTTCACAGATAGGGAAGACAGGCGCCTACCTGCAGTTCCTCAGTATCTTATCCAGGATGCTGATTCGGCTGACGGAAGTGGATGTTTATGATGAAGAAGAGATCAATACCAGTGAGTTGTGTCTGGTGGCCCCTGGGCTTGGGCAAGTATCCTTCCACCTTTTCAGTGGCCCTGGTACCTGTGTCTCTTCCTTTCAGCATGGACTCTCAGGTTCACAGTTTGACTTGTTCCAAGGGCCTTTTCTCTCTTGTAGTCCTTTTTTCCTCAATATGGAATGATAACTCTGAGAATTTGGTAGGGATAGAGATACTAACCCTGAAGTAATTGGTGATTATTGACTACTTTCCATGTGCCAAGCACTGAGAGAGATACTATCTCAGTTGGATCTTCAATACAGCCCTGTTAGCTAGGTTATTGTCCTCTTAGGTGGGGAGCCCGGCTGGGCAGTACAAGGCAGGAAGTGGGCTTCACTGGCTGTGAAGTTCTTTCTTTTTAAATTTTTGTTTATTCAAGTTACATCTTGACCACAGCCTCCTCCCCTCCCACCCCTTCCCTGCCACCCTCTCTCCCTCCTCTCCTTCTCATGTGAGGGGGGCCCACATATCAACTCCTCACAGTTTGTTGGTCACATGAGGGCTAAGAGCTTCCTCTTGCTCTGGTACCTGACATGGGAGCCCAGCTAGAGAAAGGTGTCCCACTAACAGACAACAGAGTCCATGACTGAGACCACTGCCCCTACACTTGTTAAGGGATCTGTATGAGGGCCAAGTTGCCTGTCATCTATATATGTATGGAGGGGGGCTAGGTCTAATCTATATGTACCTTTTTTTTCTTTTTTTTTTTTTTTTTTGCTGGTGTTTCAGTCTCTGTGAGCCTCTAGGGGCCTAGATTGGTTGATTCTGTTGATCTTTAAGTGCTGTTCTTGTCTACTCCAAGCCTCTCTATTTCTCCCCCCTTCTCTTATACACAATTCCCAGAGCTCCACCTAATGTTTGACTGTGTGTTGGCATCTGTTTTGATCCGAGGCTGAGTGGAGTTTCTTGTAGGGTAGTTATGCTAGGTTCCTGTTCTTTGGGACTGTGGGTTGTAGGATGGCTGTCCTATACTATATGGCTAACATCCGGTTGTAAGTGAATACATGCCATGTGTATCTATCTTTTTGAGTCTGGGTTAGCTCTTCACTCTGGATGAGCTTCTCTAGTTTCATCCAATTGCTTGCAAATTGCATGATTTCCTTGTTTCTGACAGCTGAGTAGGTGGAGTTCTTCATCAGGGAAGTCTCCCTCCCCCATCCTCCTGCCCTAGCTCAGGCAACCAGTATCCAGGACAACATCTAGGGGACAAAGAAACATGTGAACCTGGGAGAAGGGGGTGTCTTGGCACTGTTTACTGACTAGCTTTGCTTGGAGTGTGGCAAACATATTTCCACACATGCCCTGTGTTAGCAGTAAAGCACATTCTGTTTCCTCCTCATATCCTGCCCAGGCTGTATCTGTATCTTCCTCATATGGCCTTGGCCTATAAATAAATCTGTGCCCTTGTGTAGGGGGAACTGATTGCCGTGCAGAGGTCACCAGCTGCCCAACACTGATGTCATCAGAGCAGCTCCTGGGAGTATGCTCTGAGGCTGAGCTTGCTCGGGGAAAACTTTGAAGCCAGGACGCCCATCCCCAGCCCTCTGCTGCTGCACGGGCTTGTGGTTTCTCCAGCCTGGGAGCTGTTGAACCTCTGTCATTTTGCTTTCTTGGATAGAACAGTGATGATGACAAGATTTGAATCAAACCAAAAGGCCATTTTCTTAGCTGTTCTGTTGCATCAGGTTTTTTTTTTTTTCCTTGCAAAATAGGGATATTTCCTGTTTCACATGGTACAGAGTGCCTGTTAAAGATCTAGTAAGCTCTGCTCTCCATACCCCGTGGACATGTCCACTGCCCAGGTATATGGCATCTACTTAAATTGGCATCTATAACTCTCTCTATATTGCACATTCATCATAATATATGAAATCAATATATCATGCCATTGGAGTTGGGCCAATTAGAACTTTTGACTAGCTGTTCAGCCAGCAAACCTTGGTGAACACCAGAAGGCTGTCCCAGGATTCATGTAGAAGGGTGCTGGCAAGTGTAAAATGTGGTTTACTGTGAGTGTGACCTCTGCAGGGGAGAGCAATGGCTCCAGTACTTTCTAGAGGTAGAGCGATGCCAACTGAGTCATATTGGCTAGGGTGAGTTAGATGACAGAGTAAGAAAGAAACCTACACAGGTACCACAAGTACAAGGAGCTCAGGCTATGCAGGAAGTAGGTGTTGCTGGAAGGCTGCATGCGCTCAGGACTTAGGACACTTGTGGATTGGAAGCCATTGTGCAGGACAGAGAGCAGATCTGTGTCTACAGGAGACAGTGAGGGCTGTTCATCTGAATAGAGACAGAACTCAGTGCACGTTTGTCCTGTTAGAGCCATCCTGAAATATGATTGTGGCAGAAGCTTTCTATATACAGTAGGGGTCCTCAGGAAGCCATAGATTGATGGTGATTTGGTGCCACACTCTTGGGCACAGTTAAATAACTCATCCTCACATCCTGGTTCTCATGCGTCCCTTTTTCTGCCAATCTCACAGGCCTCCAAGAGGAGTCTGATTGGCATTACCTCCAGCTCACCGACCCCTGGCCAGACCTGGAGCTCTTCCAGAAGATGCCTTTTGATTATATCATTCATGACCCGAAGTATGAGGATGCCAGTCTGATTTGTTCACACCATCAGAGCATCAAGAGTGAAGGTCAGGGGCTGGGGAGACAGCTCGATGGGCAAAGTGCTTGCTGCCCACACGTGAGGACCTGAGTTCAGATCCTCAGCATCCATGTGAAAAGATGAGCATGGCAATGCATGCCTGTATGTAGGGGAGTCAGTAGAGACAAGTAGACCTCATGGGCCTGCTGATCAGCCGATCTCGCCAATCACTGAACTTCAGATTCAGACAAAATCTTATCTCAAAGAATAAAATGGAAAAAATCTTTAGGAATACATCTGGTCAACCTCTAGCTTCTACATGCACCTATGTGGGCATGTGGACACATGGGTAATGAAAACACACACACACACACACACACACACACAGAGTGAGGCCACACTGGATTCTTACCCAAAGTACATAGACTTAATTGCTTCTATGTACTATTAGAAGTCAGCTGGCTTGAGATGTATCCTGTTAGTGATGCTGTTTGGTATTGAGTGAGTGACTCACCAGGACCTGGTTCAGCACTGAGACTGACCTCTGCAGGTAGAAATAAAGAACTACCCAGAGCCCATGAGAGCCCCAAGGACTTGTTATGGTTAGAATTTATTGCAGGTTTGGTTAATGGAGGGTATTTCTGTTTATGAATTTACCACCAAATGGGTGCATGTGTTCCCCTCTCCTCAGCCTCTTGCTTTCTCCTCTAGGGATACTGACTTCTATATGGTATATGAGGACAGCCTTAGCCAACACTGCTGTGAGTGGCCAGTGGGATTATTAGTGTACCCTGAGAAAGTATGGTAAATGCCATGTCAGGGAAAACAGCTTACCTGTAAACTGGGGTGTGGAAGTGTACACCTGTAATACAAGCACTCAGGAGGCTGGAGCAAGAGGATCAAGAGTTTGGAGTTAGCCTAGGCTACACAGTGAGACCCTGTCTCCAAAATTATAAAGGGAACCTGCTGGCCTAGTGTTATAATCTTATTCTTACCAAGCTGCTTGAAGAAGCTGGAGACCACACATGCTGTTAATTTATTTTCTAGTCATATACAGGTTCTTTCAAAATATTTATAAAGTGTCCTTAGGTCCACAAGTGTGATGTCATGCAGTCTGAGTTTTCTCCTCCCTAGTTTACCCATTGAGACACTGCCCTCCTCTGACCAGGGTCTAGGGATTTGAGAGACAATCTTCAGGGTGGCTGCAGCCTGTTTATGGCCTGCCTGCTTATTTTGAGTTCAGTTGACAGGGGTGAGTGTTTGCTCTTCGCTGCTGCTCCTTAACTCCAAGAATATCTTTGCAGACAGAGAGATGTCCAGGAAGCCAGAGGACCTGTATGTGCGGCGTCAGACAGCACGTATGAGACTTTCCAAGTATGCTGCATACAACACATACCACCACTGTGAGCAATGCCACCAGTACATGGGCTTCCACCCCCACTACCAGGTAGGCCTCGGGCACTGACTGGCTTTCTGTCTGCTCCCAGCAGCTCCTGCTGTTGCAGTACCACAGCCCATGTGTTTATTTCCCTGTGGCTTCCTGATAATATTCCAGAGTGGGGTAAGAGAGTTCTGGAAGCTCTCACTTCCTGAGTTACATGCACCCCCAGCTTCACCTTGTAAGTTGTGAATATATCATTGACCCTATAGGGCACAGATTCCCATGTGGTCATCCAGGCATCAGTGGCCAAGTCTAGGGGTGTCAGTCCTCTCTTTAGGCTCTAGAGAATCCAACAGTTACTTCAGTGCTAGGGCCACTCACTGGGCACATACTACAAGGACCTGGGAATGCAGACACAAATAAACATGCTTTAGCTCATGGTCTGGGGGGGGAGATGGGCACCTGAGCAAGGTGTCATAACAGCATGGAGCAGGAAGGAGAGTTGTGTGGTTGTGGCATAGAGATCAATAGATAAGGGAGAAGTCTGTGTTATTGAGCACCTTCTATATGCTGGCAGTATGCTTGTGTCCTCATTCACCAGCCCTTCCTGTCCCAAGTAAATAAATGGACAGGCCTGTGGGATTTTAGACTGTGGATGCCCCACTGAAAATATCCATAGAAATGTTGCAAGAACCAGGAAAATCTAATGTGAAGGATTGTCAGGATCAAGCATTTCAGATATGAGCTATTCAACCTTTACAGTTCAGGTGGGTAGAGAAAGGATTTTTAAGGATTTGCTGAGGGGGCAAAGCAGGCGAAAGGGAGCATGTACAAGAAGCACTGAGCAGAGTCCCTGGGGATGAAAACTGGTCTCGGTTGAGTATGGCAGGAGCAAGGAATGGAAGATGTGGGTGGCCCGAGGAGTCAGGGCAGAGACCGGGTTACAGGAGACCCTCAGCCCCGGGAAGCAGGTGGGCTTCTTCAGAGAACTATAGGAAAGGTTGCAGCTTGGAGGGGTTCTTCCTAGCTTGTTGCTCTTTACAGAGGACTGGAGGCTGGCTATTAATAAACATATGAACTCTAGTAGTTTAGATTTAAGTGTTTCATCTTAATTCGGACCCAAGCAGAAGCAGTAGAAGCAGGAAGGATATAGAAGGTTGGAGCAGGTGAGAGCTACGGGCACCTATTGTGATAGGGAATGGAAGGCCCAAGGCAAGGATTCCTGCTTGTTGTCTCCTTCACCAGTGGCTTTAATTCAGCCTGGCCTTTGGCTTGGCCTCCCAAGATAAGCAAGTGCCTTTTCTAGAACTACATTTTAAAGTGTGTGACTTTACTATAGATGATATTGGAAAGCATTTTTTTTAATAATTTATTTTTTATTTCTTCAAGTTACATTAGGAATCAAGAGGGTGTTCTGGATCTAAGAAGATATTTTTAAAATTGTGGAAAGCATTTTTAACCGATCAAAATAGTAATACTGTACATGTCAGATAAATAGAGACCATTTTCCCCACCTTGGACATGAGTTTTTTGCTTTAAGAATTAAAAACAACAAGAAGAAAATGTGAAACTTTTGTCTTTTTTAAAATAGATTCCCACATTTTACTGAATTTTATTTTATTTTTTTCACCACTGGGATATAGTTTATTTGGGCAGAAAGAGTTTATATTTTCTTTACATTGAATTTTAATATCTTGATACAGGTGATGCACACTCAGATTCATCCCCAGTTCCTACCTGCTGTAGCTAATACATCTATTACATTCTAAACTGTTGAAGGCGTTCAAAATTGTGACCATTTACTCCAAAACAATGCTCTAAACTTATTATCCAGCATGTTTCCAACTTAATATGTTGGGAATTTTCCTACCTAAATATGCTTGTTACTGGAGTTTTTCAGATAATATTTTTCCTATGCATATCAAAATTATAAAAGCAATTTCGCCTGTTTGTGTACTCATTGGCAATCAGAATATCACACACCTGTGGTGAGACTATTTACTTGATTTTTGTTTGTTTGTTTTGACACAGGGTTTCTCTGTCTAGCCCTGGCTGACCTGGAACTCACTCTGTAGACCAGGCTGGCCTTGAACTCTTTTTTTTTAAATGTTTATTTATTACTTCAGGTTACATCTCCATCACAGTGCTCTCTTTCCTCCCCTCTCAGTCCCACTCTCCCACCCTCTACCCCCTATCCCTTCCATCCCACTCCTCTGGAGTGGAGTGTCCCTCATTTCAGTCCCCCACCACAGTTCAGCAGTCATATGAGGGCCAAGAGCCTCCTCATACACTGGGGGCCTACAAGGCAGCACCACTATGGCAAAGTGTCTCATTGACAGGAAACAAAGTCTATGTTCCTGTTCCTGTTCGCTTTGGTGCATTGTTGTAGTATAGTTATCTTGTACTATATGGCTAAAATCCAATTATAAGTGAATAGATGCCATGTGCATCCTTCTAAGTCTGGGTTAGCTCACTCAGGATGAGATTCTCTAGTTCCATCCATTTGGCTGCAAATTGCTTGATTTTGTTGTTTCTGATGGTTGAGTAGTATTCCATTGTGTGGATGTAACACATTTTTGTTTTTTATCCATTCCTCGGTTGTTTTTTTAATCCATATCTGGTCCCTTGGAGGGACATCTGGGTTGTTTCCAGTTTCTAACTATTAGAAATATAAGGCTGCTATAAACATAGATGAGGAAACTTCCTTGTGATTTTGTGAGGAATCATTTGGATGTGCACCCAGAAGTGGTATGGCTGGGTCTTGAGGTAGAGCTATTCCAAGTTTTGTAAGATATCACCAGACTGATTTCCATAGTGGTTGTACAAGCTTGCACTCCCACCAGCAATGGAGGAGTGTTCACCTTTCTCCACAACCTCGCCAGCATATGCTGTCATTTGAGCTTTTGATCTTAGCCATTCTGACAGGTGTGAGATGGAATCTCAGAGTCATCTTGAGTTGCATTTCTCTGAATATTAAGGATGCTGAGCATTTCTTCAAGTGTTTCTCAGCCATTAGGGATTCCTCCTTTGTGAATTCTCTGTTTAGCTCTGTTCCCCATTTTTTGATTGGATTATTTGGTTTCTTGGCATTTAATTTCTTGAGTTCTTTTGTAAATTTTGGATATTAGCCTTCTGTCAGATGTGGGGTTGGTGACAATTTTTTCCCAATCTGTAGGCTGCCGTTTTGCTCTAATGACAGTGTCTTTTGCCTTACAGAAGCTTTTCAGTTTCATGAGGTCACATTTATTGATTGTTGGTCTTAGAGCCTGAGCTGTTGGTGTTCTGTTCAGGAAGTTGTCACCTGCACCAATGAGTTCGAGCCTTTTCCCCATTTTCTCTTCTAATAGATTTAGTATGTGAGGCCTTATGTTAAGGTCTTTGTTCCACTTGGGACTTAAGTTTTGTACAAGGTGATAAGTATGGGTCTAATTTCATTCTTTTACATGTGGATATCCAGTTGGACCAGCACCATTTGTTGAAGATGCTGTCCTTTTTCCATTGTAAGATTTTGGCTTCTTTGTCAAAAATTAAGTGACCATAGGTGTGTGGGTTCATTTCTGGGTCTTCAATTTGATTCCATTGATCCACTGGTCTGTTTCTATACCAATACCATGCTGTTTTTATTACTATTGTCCTGTAGTACAGCTTGAATCTGGGATGGTGATACCTCCAGATTTTTTTTTTATTATACAGGATTAATTTAGCTCTTCTGGTTTTTTTGTTATTACATATGAAGTTGAGAATTGCTTTTTCCAGGTCTATAAAGAATTCTGGTGGTATTTTGGTAAGAATTGCATTGAATTTGTATATTGCTTTTGGCAGGATAGCCATTTTTATTATGTTGATCTTACCTATCCATGAACATGGGGAGACTTTCCACCTTCTGATGTCCTCTTCAATTTCTTTCTTCAAAGACTTGAAGTTATTGTCATACAGGTCTTTTACTTGCTTGGTTAAAGTTACCCCCAGGTATTTTATATTGTTTGTGGCTATTGTGAAGGGTGTTTTTTTTCTAATTTCTTTCTCAGCCCATTTATTTTTTGTATAAAGAAGGGCTTCTGATTTTTTTTGAATTAATTTTGTATCCAGCCACCTTGTTGAAGGTGTTTATCAGCTGTAAGAGTTCTCTGGTGGAATTTTTGGGGTCACTTATGTATACTATCATATCATCTGCAAATAGGGATAATTTAACTTCTTCCTTTCCAATTTGTATTCCCTTGATCTCCTTTAGTTGTCTTATTGCTCTGGCTAGTACTGTAAGTACTATGTTGAAGAGATGTGGCAAAAGTGGACATCCTTGTTTTGTCCCTGAGTTTAGAGGAAATAATTTAAGTTTCTCTCCATTTAATTTGTTTCTGGTTACTGGCTTGCTGTATATTGCCTTTATTATTTCTAGGTATGGTCCTTGTATGCCCATTCTCTCTAGGACTTTTAGCATGAAGGGGTGTTGGATTTTGTCAAATGCTTTTTCAGCATCTAGCAAGATGATCATGTGGTTTTTTTCTTTCAGTTTCTTTATGTGGTGAATTATGTTGATGGATTTTCATATGTTGAACCATCCCTGCATTCCTGGGATGAAGCCTACTTGATGATGGTGTATGATAATTTTGATGTATTCTTGAATTCGGTTTGCCAGTATTTTATTAAGTATTTTTGCGTCTATGTTCATGAGGGAAATTGGTCTGAAGTTCTCTTTTTTTATTGGGTCTTTGTGTAGTTTAGGAATCAGGGTGACTGTGGCCTCATAGAATGAGTTTGGCAGTGTTCCTTCTGTTTCTATTTTGTGGAAGAGTTTGAAGAGTATTGGTATTAGCTCTTCTTTGAAGGTCTTGTAGAACTCTGTGCTGAAACCATTTGGCCCTGGGCTTTTTTTGGTTGGGAGATTTTTAATGACTGTTTTTATTTCCTTAAGGGTTATAGGGCTGTTTAATCTGTTAACCTGATCTTGATTTAACTTTGGAAGGCGGAATCTATCAAGAAAATTGTCCATTTTTCTTAGATTTTCAAATTTGGTGGAGTACAAATTTTTAAAGTAGGACCTAAAGATTCTCTGGATTTCCTCAATGTCTGTTGTTATTTCTCCCTTTTCATTTCTGATTTTGTTGATTTGGGTTTTTTTCCCTCTGCCTTTTAGTTAATTTGGCTAAGGGTTTGTGTATTTTGTTGATTTTCTCAAAGAACCAACTCTTGGTTTCATTGATTCTTTGTATTGTTCTTTTTGTTTCTAAGTTGTTAATTTCAGCCCTAAGTTTGATGATTTCCTGCCTTCTGCCCCTCTTGGGAGTGTGTGATTCTTTTTTTCCCAGTTCTTTCAATTTAGCTGTTAATTTGTTAATATGAGCTGTCACAAATTCTTTTTGAAGGTACTTAGTGCTATGAACTTTCCTCATAACACAGCTTTCATTGTGTCCCATGGGTTTGGGTATGTTGTGCCTTCATTTTTGTTGGATTTTAAGAAGTCTTTGATTTCCTTCTTTATTTCTTCCCTCATCTGGCTTTGAACTCTTGAACAGAGATTCCCTTGGCTCTGCCTCCCTAGTGCTGGAATTGAATGTGTGCACCACCACACCTGGTAATTATAGACAGCTGTGAACTGCCCTGTGGGTGCTGGGATTTGAACCTGGGTCCTTTAGAAAATCAGTCAGTACTCTTAATCGCTGAGCCATTTCTCCAGCCCCTTACATGATTTTTGAACTATAATAAACTGAAAAGGACTCACATGTTGTAATCACTAGTCCTGGCAGTAAATTGTTACTTAAAATCAAGGGCATATCTCCTCCTTCTCTGCATTAGTGGAAGCCCAGAGCACAGGAGGCAGGAAGCAGAGACACCCTGTGTTTAGATGGTGGGGATATTCCTGCCATGTATTCACCAGTTGGTCGGGCTAGGGTAGTCGAATAGCAGAGTGCTTGGAATGGTGAGGACATCTGGATCCAGTCTGGTGAAGGATGCAGAGGTACCAGTCAGCTGCTGACATCTGATTCTGGCCCCCATGTAACTGCTCCTTCTCTCCTCTTTGCCTCCTGAATCTCTCTCTCTCTCTCTCTCTCTCTCTCTCTCTCTCTCTCAATTACTACATAGACCCCCAGGTCTAGTCCCCTTGCTCTCCAAAAGGCTCTATGGCTCTAGTAGAGCCCTAGTGGAAAGAGAAGGCAGTGTGTGCTGGACTGCCACCCACCTTCCTCTGCAGCTCCTGGCATGGAGGGTTGTCAAGTGGGAAAGGCAAAGGTAATGAGGATCCAAGAGGCTGTCCAAGGCAAGAACAAGGCTTGGTGTGTGTGTGTGTGTGTGTGTGTGTGTGTGTGTGTGTGTGTGTGTCTCCCGAAAAGAGTGCACACAAAGCTTCATGTGGGGTAGGAGGAAAGTGAGGTTAGCCTTGGACACAGGAGTGAGCCTATGAACTCAGGATGACTTCTATGTCCCTACAGTGGGATAGTAATCTTGCCACCTAGGAATGGCAGTCTTTCCCAGGATTGTTCGTGACAATGCAAAGGGAGTGCCATTTTATGACACAAGGCCAAATGTATTAAGTTATACAAGGTTGTGTGGTATTAACGTTCTATTATATGCCAGCTCTTATGAAATCTACAATAGAAAATGCCCTATTAGATTGAAAATTGAAAGCTGGGCTTTTTGGCTCAGGCCTGTAAGTGACTGTAAGTGACAGGTGACTGATACAGAGACACTAACTCAAAAAATTGAAGATGGCTTAGGGATGTGGTTTAATGGCAGATGGCTTGCCTAGGTCATGTGAGGCCTGGGTTTAACGTGAAGTAGTTTAGAAGAAGAAATATTAGAAGCAAAATCTAGGGCTGGTGTGCTAGGTTGTTTAGTTAATTGCTTGCCTTGCTACCATGAAAACCTAAGTTTGATATTGAGAGCCCACAGAAAGAAAAAACTGAGCATGGTGTTGGGCATTTGTAACCCCAGTGCTGGAGGAAAACAGGCAGGCTGATCCTGAGGCTCACTGGCCAGCCAGTTTGCTCAACTTTACAAGTCCCAGGCTAATGAAAGAGCTTGTCTCAAAAAAAAAAAAAATAGGGTAGACAGTGCTTGAAGAAAGACACTCAAGGTTGTCCTATGGTGCATACATGCATACACTCACATGTACACCTACACACACACACACAGAAACATGAGATCTGCATGAATGCTTTATTTGCCGACCCTTATTAGGTCTCTAGGTCAAATCCCAAGGACAGAAAGGCTTGGTGATGTAAGTGACAGGATTGGGCGTGCATGATGGGATTTAGGATGGAGCCACGCTCTGGCCCCGTGTGGGCGATCTCGGGTGTGCTCACCCACTAGCCACATTTGAGCATTAGAGGCTTCATGCTTGAGTCTCTTGCACTATGGGGAAGAGGTGGGTGTGGCCCAGGTGTAGTCATGGCCAGGCTGGGCCTGGGTTCTTTGGGGGAAGCAGGCCGGACTCTGATAATAAGCTCTGTCCTTTCCCCTCGCACCTCAGCTCTATGAGTCCACCCTGCACGCCTTTGCCTTCTCTTACTCCATGCTAGGAGAGGAGATCCAACTCCATTTCATCATCCCCAAGTCCAAGGAGCACCACTTTGTCTTCAGCCAACCTGGAGGCCAACTGGAGAGCATGCGTTTGCCTCTCGTCACAGACAAGGTACTACTGACTTGGAGTTCCAGTGGGCCAGGCGATGAGTTGGGGACGTAGACACTTAGCTGCCTGAAGAGTCAGGGCATTTGGAGCAGGGTACAGAAGTAGTACGGTGACTGAACCTGGGGGACGCTGCTGGAGGTGTGGACTTGGAAGTCACACTTGAGCCTCCTTTAGCACTCGCCGATTAAGTTAGTGGTCGATTAATATGGCTGAGCTTCGGTTTCCTCACTTATAAAGGTGGGGCGGTAATAATTCACGTTAAAAACCTTGCTGATGGGGCTGGAGATGTGGCTCAATTGTTAGACTACTTGCCTAACGCGCCCAAAGCCCTGGATTATCCAGCATCATAGAAACTGGGTGTGGTGACTCATTCTGTAATCCCACGCGTTGGGGAAGTGGAGGCAGGAAGGTCAGAATTTCAAGGCTGTGTAGGCATTCGAGTCCAACCTGAGCTAGATGAGAATCCATGCCAAAACCAGCCACAACATTTGCTGTAACAGTTACTTAGAATAATCAGTGTGAGGCGACCACAGTACCTGGAACACACCACATGTTGCTGAGATGTTCGCCCCGCTCTCTCATGCTTTAATGCTGTCATGTAACGTGAAACGAGACTGAGGTAGAAGAAATAGAAGAAAGATCCCAAGACTCCTTTAGGGCCTGTCCCCCCAACATCAACAAAGACTAACCCATAGTTATTTGTGTTTTCTGTTTCTCTTCTCTTTCCCTAAGTCATTTGGGGGGAAAAAGTTCTCAGCATCTCACCACTTCTCCCATAAATAGTTCAGTGCAGGTTTTGAAACCCTTGTCCTTACCATCTCTCTTCCTACAGAGATGCCTCCCATAGGGCTCCTGGCTTCCCAGATCCAGCCTGACAGCCTCAGGAGTGACTGGATGTTATTTGCCAGTCCTGTCAACAGACATGTGTGGAGGACACTGCTCCTCCTCCAGAGTGCCAGCTGTCAGTCAAACTGGACGTGGCCTTGCTGACTCAGCAGTCTGTTGCCAACAAGGCCCATCTCTCTGGGCATCTGTCTAGAGTGGCCTCATTGGGATGTGCTTCTCCACCCTGTACAGCTCTGAGACCCAGCAGGCTAGCCCAGGCTGAATCATGGGCACATTCCGAGAGGGCACACTCTGCTATGCTCTCCTGACAGCATGATTTTTGCCACATTTTATCAGCTGTGTCCAATCACAGTGCTCTCTCTGAGATTAGAATGCATCTTTCCATGGGAGTTGTGAGAAGTGGCGAGGGTTTATGCCAACATTTACACACACTATCCGTTCTTCCACCACTTCGCAGAGTCAGGAACACATCAAAAGCCCGACCTTCACCCCAACGACTGGCCGTCACGAGCACGGGCTCTTTAATTTGTACCATGCGATGGATGGAGCCAGCCATCTACATGTGCTGGTGGTCAAGGAGTACGAAATGGCCATTTATAAAAAATACTGGCCCAACCACATCATGCTTGTACTCCCAAGCATCTTCAACAGCGCTGGAGTCGGTAGGTGGCTTTGGCACACGCTGCCAGGTATGGTTTCTGCGAGCAAAGACTTGGGTGGGGGGAGGTTTTAGAGGGAAAGAACTGGATGGTTGCCATCAAATCTTTGCTTGTGAAATGACCAAGCTTATGCATTTGACTGTGTGTGTACCCATGCATGCCAGTACACACGCATGTGTGTAGAGGCCAGAGGACAACCTTGGTGTCATTTCCCTACCTTCGTTCTGGAAATTGGGTCTCTCATTGCCTGGAGCTCACTGATTTGGCAAGGCTGGCTGGACGGTGAGCCCCAGAGATCTGCTGGTCTCTGCCTTCTCAGTGCTGGGATTATTCACACAGACCACCATACCCAGCTTTTTAAAGCCATAGCTCTTAGGGCTTAAACTCAGATCTTTGTGCTTCTAAGACAGGTACTTTACCAACTGAGGTATCTCTTATCCCCCATGTTAGAATTTGCTTATGAATATCCTTTTCAAAAATGTTTGATCATTCATTTAACTCATTTTCGCAGCTGTTAGAAAAAGAAAGAGAAAATGTGTGTAAAAACTATAGAGGGGTGTTTCCTTGCTCATGGTCAGTGGTCAGGAGAAGAGGGAAATGTGATTTTGGTTCTGGTTTGTCTAGTGTGGTGGGCTCTGTCTTGTGTGTGTGGGTACAGGATGGGATTTGCTGAGCCAGGTTACTTGGCCATCGCAGGGGCTGCCCACTTCCTCATCAAAGAGCTGTGCTACCACAACCTGGAGCTGGAGAGGAACCGACAGGAGGAGCTAGGGGTCAAGCCTCAGGACATCTGGCCCTTCATCGTCATTTCTGACGACTCCTGTGTGATGTGGAATGCAGCAGACGTGGACACTGCTGGAGATCGGAGCAGGTGAGAGGTAGCCTGGGCACACTCTTCCCTTCACTCAGAGAGCCACAAAAGACATTGCTGGTCAGGGCCACAGTGTGCTCTCATAACAGAAAGCCAGGACCCTGGAGATGGCAGAAGTGGACCCATTGTCCAAGTCATTTTGTTTAATGTTTAATGAGATATATAATACATACCGAATGCAAGGGCTGGGAAGGTGGCTTAGCAATAAAGAATACTTGGTACCATCATGAGGATGGAGTTCAGAACCCACATAATGAAAGAGCCATTCAGCAAATGCCTGTAACTCCCATGTCCTCCACATGCACACAAATGTATGTGCTCAAGTACACACACACACACACACACACACACACACACACACACACAATGTTTAAAAATTGAAAAAGACAACCTATAATTAGTGTGATACATATATATACATGCATAAAGTATAACACATACACAATTTTTTTTCACAAATCAAACATACCTAGTTAGCTAACCCTCCATCAATAAGTGGACATTGCTAATCTCCCCAAATGCCCCTCATGTTGTACTCTAGCCCTGATCCCACCCCCAAGCCCTTCAATCTTGGTACTGATTTTGCTTGTGACTTTCAGCAAACAGCTACATCTTTTGGAGTTTCTCATTTCTGAAGGGTATCAGTCTCCAGGTTAGAGTACACTGTAAAGATGAACTAAACTATCATCCCTACGTGGTCTCATTCCATGGGATGTGACTATATTCAGCACATCGAAGTAATAGTAAATGTGAAGTACTTGCTGGGATACATGGTACCCCTTGGTTGGATGGTGCTCAGTTCAGTCCACATCAGCCCTGTCCCACATACCATGCAGTCAGGAATCCAGCATGCCCTGTCCAGCATGCCCGGGCTGGCTTGCTCCTGTCTGCTTGTTATCAAGGGACATTGGCCTCTCTCCTCCTAACAGGGAGTTTTCATGGTTGGAGAGAAATGTCTCTCTGAAACACATCATGCAGCACATTGAGGCGTCCCCTAACATCACACATTATGCTCTGATCGGCATGCGGAAGTGGGCCAGCAAGACTCGGAGCCGTGAGGTGCAGGAGCCTTTCTCCCGATGCCACGTGCACGACTTCATCATCCTCAACGTAGACTTGACCCAGAATGTACAGTACAACCAGAACCGGTGAGCACAGGGTCCATGGGATGTGGCCTCAGGCAAGCCTGGTAGACTGTCCTCCCTCCACTTGCATTGTGGTGTTGCTGGCAAATATGTGGCTTAAGGAGGGAAAGGCTCATCTGACTCAGAGTTTGACAGTTGCGCACACTAGTGTTGGGTGGGGGGGCAAGGGTGAGGCAGCAGCTGGTTGCACTGCCTTCACAGTCAGGAAGCCCAG
>CAJQZJ010008952.1:5464611-5483127 GCA_907164525.1 Lophiomys imhausi
GGTGAGGCAGCAGCTGGTTGCACTGCCTTCACAGTCAGGAAGCCCAGAGAAATGAGCCTTGGTGCTCATCTCACCTCCTCTCTTTTATTTAGCATGGTACCCCAGCCCGTGAGGTGGTGCTGCCCGAGTATAGAGTGGCTGTTCCCACCTCAGTTAACCCAGTCTAGGAATTCCCTCAGAGATCTACCCAGAGGTTTGTCACCATGGCGACTCTATCACATTGTCAATCAAGATTAGTCATTACCGCCACTGGAGCAGCGGCTCTGCCCACAGCACCAGGAGTCCTCCCATGCTGTCTGTCTGTTCTGAATTTATTTAGAGTTCTTCCACGCCATTCCTTCAACCACAGATCCTTAATGAGCTGCCTTGTCCTGGGAGTTTCTTTTGCTTGGGCTTCCTGACCATATAAGCCACTATTTTAGTAATCTTACCATCTGTCTTGGTCAGTGTTCTATCGCTGTGAAGAGACACCATGTCCACGGCAACTCTTACAAAGGAAAACATTTCACTGGGGCTGGCTTATAGTTTGGAGGGTTAGTCCTTTATCATCATGGTGGGGAGCGTGGTGCTGGAGAGGTAGCTGACAGTTCTACATCTAGATGGGCAGACAGCAGAAAGAGAGACACTGAGCCTGACTTGAACACTTGAAACCCCAAAGCCCACCCCCAGTGACACACTTCCTCCAACAAGGCCACACTTCCTAATCCTTTTCTAGTAGCACCACTCCCCAGTGATCAAGTATTCAAATCTATGAGCCTGTGGGGGCCGTTCCTATTCAAACACACATCATCCAAGAAAACTATGAAGTAATTTGTATGAGTTGCTTTCTAACCACAAAAGTCTGTTGATTGAGTGTCCTGTATGCCAAGTAGTGGGCCAGCCACTTGGGAGTGTGAGGTTGGAAGCTAGATTCCCCATTCTGCTAGAGGCCAGATTCAGCCACTTGTCAGCTCTGCAGAATAGGCAGGTGATTTCTCTCTGAACCTATTTGCCTCAGCTATTAAAAAAAAAATGCCCGATAGTTTTATGCTCTGGCTTGTGGTTATTTCTTTTTTAACAATTGAGTAGAAGTCTGGGGATCGAGCTTGCCTAGTACATTTGAAGGCCTGGATTTGATACCTAGTACTACACAAACTATATACAGTCCCAGCTCATGGGAGGTGGAGGCAGGAGGATCAGAAGTTTGAGGTCATCCTTGCTGTTTGGTAAATTTATGATGGGAGTGTAAGGGGCACAGGAATGAGTTCATTTCCTCTGCTGGTTGAAACATTGAAAGGTAGTAAAGAAGTCATTGGAAATTCCCATCTGGAGAATCCCAGCAATGCCATCATATGACACTGGGAGAAATCAGTGTCCCCTATTGGGGTTTTTACTCTCATTAATAAAAAGAATTTAAAAGCAGATGTAAGAGGAGGCTTGGGGACAAAGAACAGCCTCAAATGGAAACTTTGGGAAGACTTGAAGGCAGGCTAGCTGTAAATCTCAGAGGATGGAGAAGGGCTGGTGTGGAGGGCAGCCACTTGGTGGTGGGCAGCAAGGAGAAGCCCAGAGTGTGTGTTAGGTAGTTTAAAAGCATATTTACTGCACATGCATATACATATGTACACTCACACACACATAAAGGATGCTTAGGCCCTGGCCAGCATCCAAAAGAAAGGAACAGAAGCAAAAGAAATAGTTACGCCTTTCTGAGGCAGAACTCTGAAATTCAGGCAGACCGAGCCAAACCTCACAGTGGCTCATAGAGACTGAATTAGGGGCCCAGAATTCTGGGAGGGTAAAGAACATTATCTTAAGGTGAACCTGCCTTCCTAGATGTGGTCCCCTCACCAGATCACCTCCCTCCTTAACTCTTAGGGGAGGAGACAAGGGCGTGTCTCCACCTAGAGGTAGATCCCATTATGTGTTGTAACATGTGCATGCTCTAACACTTGCAGCCCCTATGATGGGTGTCTAGGGGCATGGGAACTGTAACCCAATCAGACCCACTCCTCCCCTGGCCCTGAGCAGGTTTACATGCGATGATGTAGACTTCAACCTTCGCGTGCACAGTGCTGGCCTCCTGCTCTGCCGGTTCAATCGCTTCAGCGTCATGAAGAAGCAGATTGCGGTGGGTGGGCACAGGTCCTTCCACATCACATCCAAGGTGAGTGTAACAGCAGTGACAGGCAGGTGCTCAGGCCAAACCCAGGTTGCCCTGGTATCAAGGGTGAGAGTAGGAGCCTGGGGATGGGGGGTGATGCCTCATCTTTTAAGGGAGTCAGAGCATGGGGCACTTGGTACCAAGCTCTAGGAAGTAATCTCCACTCTCTGACACTACATGGCATCTGGTGAAAAGCTGCTTACTGCAATACCAGCAAGCAAGCCTTTCCCGTGCACCCCTGGCCTCCCCAGCCAGGCAGGGTACAGCGTACTAGGCTTTTTTCCACACCATTGGATAGCACTTGTCTAAAGAACCATTAGCTTCACACACCAGGCTGGCTAGCTCAGTAGCCACATTTATCTGCCCGTCAGCCTGGGTCTGAGAGAAGAAGTGACTACAGTTGTCCTAGCTGAGCAGACCGAGACATTTAAGAAACACCGAAGCAGATATCCCCCAGAACACCAGGTAAGCTAGCCGGCCCCTGCCTGAAGGTCCCTCTGATTCTCACTTATAACATTTTGTCTGTCTTGCATCCTGTCCTGATGTGTGACATCAGAGTCTGTCCTTCCTAGTTTCCACTAACTCCTCGCAGAGTGGCCTAGTCTGAGCTTGAGCCAGACAACAGCCCCACGTGCCCCCCTGCCTCAATAGGAAGTCAGAGCTTTCCCGGAGAACAAAAGCCTGTCTCTGAGTAGCAGGACTTTTAAGTGTGAGGCCTGTTCCACCCAAGAACTTGAGTACCAATGAGTTAAGCTACTGCCACTGTGATTGTTCTCAAACTGAGCATGTTAAACTTACTCAACTCAGGGACCACTGAGATCGTTCTGCTAAGGACCCTGATGTGCCTTTCAAATTCACCATTTCTTTTATTTCCTCATTGCCATTTTTAAACTCTTAGGCTTAGTGTGTGTGTGTGTGTGTTTGTGCCATAGTACACATACAGAGGTAGGAAGACAACTTGTGTGAGTTGGTTCTCTCCTTCCACCGTGTGGGTCTTGGGGATTTAACTCGGGTCATCTGGCTTGGGAGTAAGTTCTCTTAACCACTGATCCAGCCTTAGGTTGTTTTATCATCATCGTCATCGCCATTGTCATTGTCATCATCATCATTATTATTATTTTAGAACTTTGTCCCACCTTGAACATCTTAATTGCATGTTGGTTGAATATAGGAAAACTACTGATTTAAAAAAAATTTCATGTCAGTGAAATCACTTCATTTATTTTGTTAGATGTAAATTAAGTACCTGGTAGTCCCTTCTCTCTCAGGTGGGTAGCCTTGCAGGTGAGGAAGAAGTCAGCCATACCCAGTGAAGCCCCATGTTAAAAACACCATGGAACTGAAGTTGATGTTGCAGGGTGACCTAGTGTGACAGCGGGGTGGTGAGGAGTCTATGGTACCCCCGAGAAAGAAGCATAGGGAACCAGGAAGAGTGGCAGAAAATAGATGGAGGTTTCGGGGACTCTGGGACTGGCCATAGGAAACTTCTAGATTTTGCTGCAAGAGTGATAAAAAGCCGAAATCCCAAGAACCATGTGACCAGGCTTAGTCAAAACAATAGTTCCATTTGTCTGACACAGGTTCACTATGTTAGCTAGCTTTTGTGTCCCATGGGAGAATGGCTAACAGAACAGCGTAAGGGAGAGAGATTTCTTTTGGCTTCCTGTTTCAGGGATGTCAGTCCACTAAAGTGGGGACAGCAGGGTGGAGGGTTCAGCCTCTGGAGGCAGGAGTGTGTCATGGAACTATGGGTATGGTGGTGGACCATGACAGAGAGAGCAGGGGAACTAGGGACCGGGAATTATAGCCTTTAAAGGCCTGCCCCGAGGACCTACTTCTGCTAGCCAGATTCCACTTCCTGAAGGCTCCACAGCCTCCCCAAACAATGTCACCAAGCAGAGAACCAGTCCTCAAAACAAGAGCCAGTGAGGGTATTTCAGAGTGAAACTGTAGCAGAAGAACTAATGATTTCCAGCAGAAGTTCTGATTTCTGATTCATTTAATTTATTGAGGAATGTCTGGGCACAGAAAGGAAACTGTTCTGGTGGTAGAGTGGGGGCTTAAGGGTGGATGGCTGGACAATAAGATGGAGGGGTTGTGGGGGGAGGATGCAGAAAGGATTTGGGGGTCAGGGAGAAGCTGGTTTCCTCTAGAGCAGTGGTTCTCAACCTTCCTAATGCTGTAGCCCATGTTGTGGTGATACCCAACCATAAAATCCTTTTCATTTCTACTTCAAAATTGTGATTTTGTTTGTTATGAGTCATAACATAACTATTTTTGGGACCAGTGGCTGCCAAAGGGGCTGAGACCCACAGGTTGAGAATTGATGCTCTAATTGCTTATGTAGCTCAAGCCCTAAGAAGAGTTCCCAGCCCTGTATGCTCTTGTTTTCTCTGAACCATTTTTCTCCATGGAATGATCACTGTGTACAAATCAGCGTGGTCTCATTAGTCAGTCTTTACAGGCTCGCTGTGGTGAATTGTGTGTGCTTGTGTGGAGTGTGGTTGGAGGTTGATGCTGGGTGTCTCACACTACCACTGTCGCTCTTATCCTTGGAGGTGCTGTCTGGCACTGAACCCAGAACTCACTGATTGGCTGGACTGCCTGGCCAGTGAGCTCCAGAGATGCTCCCTGACCTTGTGCTTCTCCCAGCCTAAGGGTTTCAGAGAATGTGTGACCACACCTGGCTTTTACATGGGAGCCAGGGACCCGATCTCAAGACACTATGCCTGAGCAGCACGTGCTTTACCTGAGACATCTCTGAGTATCCTGAGGCCTGTCCCTCTTCCTGGCAGGTGTCTGACAGCTCTGTGGCCATTGTACCATCCCAGTATATCTGTGCCCCAGACAGTAAGCACACGTTCCTGGCAGCTCCCGCCCAGCTCCTGCTGGAGAAGTTCCTCCAGTACCACAGCCACCGCTTCTTCCCGCTGTCTCTGAAGAACCGTGGCCATCCCGTGTTGTCCGTAGACTGCTACCTTAACCTAGGACCTCAGGTAACTTGGCTGGGAAATCCATAGAACAGGTGGCCTAGGACCAGAATTTTGAATCATAATTAGTGTCTCTCAGGGATCCATGGAGATCAGCCCAGGACTCCACAGGTAATGGGAATTTGGATTTGCTCAGGCCCCTTGCATAAGGTGGTGCTGTGCTAACATTACTCATGTAATCCTCCTACATACTTGGAATCAGCTCTGCATGACCTACACCCATCACAGTATAAGTGTTCTGTACTTAGCTGTACTGCATTGCTCAATGAAATGAGGACACAGAAGTCTATACATGCTCAATACAGATGCAGTTCTTCAAATATTTCTGACCTGTGGTTGACTGACTCTGTGGATGAGAATGGATACTGAGGCCAACCTGTGCTCAAGCCTTTATCTCGGATGCTCACCCTCTTGACTTCCGCCAAAACTGAGGCGCAGGGTGGCTGTGTTCATTTGTCAAATAGAATTTAGAGATCAAACCCAGTTCTAATGGCAAGGGATTCCTGATTCTCAAATCAGTTTATGAGTACAAGAAATTGGAACAAACCCCCTGGAACCTGTTTTTGAAGATGTGATGACGGTCTCTATCCCAAGCTCCACCTTCAGCTTGACCAAGCACCTGGTACTTGCTGGATATTAGTCTCACGAGTGACTGCACACTTTCTGGAAGGTGACGCTTCTTCCGGGCTCCTTCTCTTTCAGATTTCTGTTTGTTATGTGAGCTCCAGGCCCCATTCCTTAAACATCAGCTGCTCTGACATGATGTTCAGCGGTCTCCTGTTGTACCTCTGCGACTCTTTTGTGGGGGCTGGCTTCTTGAAGAAGTTCCATTTTCTGAAAGGTAATACTCTTAGCCTGGACCTGGATTTGGTTGGCCACTGTCACTTGGTGTCTCTGATGACAGGACCTTAGGCCTGATCCGTTTTTGCCAATGGGTAAACTGAGGCTCAGAGAAGGAATGTAATGGTCCCAACTCTCAAAGTATTAGAAAGCTGGGACTGAATCCCAGGTTCATTCTCTTATATCTGTTCTGTAGAGAAAAGACATCACCTTTCTTTTGGGTGAATGGCAGGCATTTCTTATTTCTCTGATCCTTTTCTTCTCTAAGTTCTTTATTCTGGTTTCCGGAGGCCTTCTGAGGATTCTGTGTGGTGCAATGCACCCTGCCACATCCGTTGTCTTTTCTCCAATCTTTCTCCTTTTCTTGTTAGTGGCTGACACGGGAAATGGCTTGTAAACAAGTACTTGTCAGCCTGTGTTTCCAGACCTGCTCTATTTCCTTGCTGGCATTCCTTGTACCTTGACAGTTTTCCCTTGCTCTCATTCATTTAACTAGCAAAAGTAGGGGGACCTTATGAGCCCAGGTTAGCTAGGAATGTGAGTCTCCAAATGGTAAACCTACTCAAAATGTTGAGGTGGGGCATTTTGGGCTTTTTTTTTTTTAACTTGATTATTCAGAACTTTGTAAATGACAGCATGTGATATCTCCATGTGAAAAGTTTTGACCCTCCTGCCAGGCCTACACAAGTAAGGAGGGAGGAAGAAAGGACTATGAGCAAAGTCTGGCAGGCTGGGAGCTATCTATGCATGTGGAGAATTCCTATGGCTAGGCATATGGTAAAGGTGGGAGCTGCCCAAGGCCCACATGAGTGGGAAACAGGGTTGAACTGAGATAGGGAGGGCATGAGAATCCTTGACTTGGGATTAAACTGTCATCTCTCCTCCCCTTCTTCCCATCTGTTCCATTCCTCTTTTCTGCTTCCACACTGTCTTCCCTGTATGCCTGCCTACCGTCTATGTTGCCTACCGTTATGAGCCGCTCAAAAAGGAGCAGAGGCCACTAGGCACATGGTACTTCCATCCAGCTGTTTGGCTATTGCGAGTGGGATCCCCACACAGCTCTCTTGGAAGAACTCATCCTTTCTCTCCTTGCCTCTGCCATTGCCCTCTCAAGGAGCCACCTTGTGTGTGATCTGCCAAGACCGGAACTCACTTCGCCAGACTGTGGTCCGCTTGGAGTTAGAAGATGAGTGGCAGTTCCGGCTGCGGGATGAGTTCCAGACAGCCAATGCCAAGGAAGACAGGCCACTCTTTTTCCTTACTGGCCGGCACATCTGAGAGAGAGAGAGAGAGAGAGAGAGAGAGAGAGAGAGAGAGAGAGAGAGAGTCTGGCAGAGCTCCTGAGAGTGTGGGGTCGTCGTGAGGACCCACCTGCCACTGAGGCTGGTCAAGGTCCCAGACCAAGGGGTGTAAGAACTCAAACACACCCAGAGATGGCCGTGTGCAGTCCTTGTGACACATGTCACGATGTCCGGTGGCAGATAATGATTTAAAGCCACAGGCATGAGTCCTTGATGGGTAGGACTGAAAACCAAAGACTGCTGTGTTCTGGGCTGGACCACATGCCCTAGGCTATCTTGAAGCCCGTTTTATGCAGAATGAAGTTTTGCTAACTCTGCTGTCATTCACATGCTTCCATGGACAAACTTGACTTGCTCTTGAGAATCTTGGGTTATCGTGTCATGGCGCCTGTGACAATGATTTCACAAAGTAGGTTTCCTATGACTCCCTACAGAGCAATATTCCAAAGGAACATTTTAACTGTAAAGGCTAGAGACAAGAAAAAAAAAGTAAATCATTTTAATAAGAATTATTTAATCACCTATAGGTTCTCTGTAGAAGCTAGCCCAAAGGTATCAAATTTAATATGATAAGATGAATTGCTTTACTTTAGAAACGATGTGGCTCTATTAAAACAGTATGGGGTAAATGTTCTACCTCTTAGAAAAGGCAAAGTGGAAAAGAAGTTTTCTTACAAACAAAAAGGGCTTTAGGGAGGAAATTAGGATTGTAGCAGTGGACTGGAGATGTGCCTTCCAAAGGAAAGAGGACCAAATTGTTTACATGATAAAAACAATAAAAACCAAAGTGATATACAAGACAGGGAAGAGGGCTGGAGTGATAGCTCAGCTGTGTATGTGTGCTTGCTGTTCAATCATGACTACTAGAGTTTGGATCCCACCACATACATAACAAGCCACGTATTCTGTAAATGCCTGTAATTCCATCTCTGAGAGATCTAGTGCTCTCTCCTGTCCTTTATGTATGCTCAGGCCTGCACTCATACACACACACACACACACACACACACACACACACACACACACACACAGTGTTAAAAAATCTAAACACACAAGAACCAGATTCATAATTTATTGAAGTCCACTTTTCAGTGATAGTCTGCATTTTCTTATTCATCTTAGTTCATTTAGGGAGAGTCTGGCCTGCCCAAAAGAAGTAGGACCAGAGAGAAGCAAGCAGGTGTGTGTTAGTTGCCACGGTGGTGTCTAAGTCAATGCCCTGGCATGCAACATGTTGGCCTCTTGGTTCATGGTTTGCGTGAATCCTTGAATGACTGTTCTCATTTGAAAAATGAATAGAATAGAATGCAAAGAGCACAAACCATGGGAAGAAGCAGAATCACATTTCAAACTGCTGGTTTCTGGACCCCACAGTCCAGCTCCATCCCAGATCTCAGTGTTAGGAGTGACTTGCAGCTGAAGGAAACACTGAGGTTGCTGAAAAGTTAATCAGAACACAGGCCCCTATGCACACTTAGAGATGGATGAACGCTGCACTTTGTAATGGGTCCAGAGAGAAACCTGTCCAAGTTGATGCCAAAGATTTACCGCCAACCTTTTCCCCAATGGGGGGAAAATACATAAGTATAAAATATTTACATCAATGTTTATAAAACAATCATTTGTGAATGTCATGATTCCTGTTTTGTAACAAAAACTGATCTCCTCTAGTTCAGTTTGCCCTCTGTAAATAGTGGCTCCTTTACTCTTCCCCCCCATTTATTAGTTAATTTAAACTAACACTCTCAACTGTTCCAGTCTTATAAATAAAACGTATAATACACTTGTTGTTTGTGTGGTGGGTATAGATTGTGTTGTTCTGAAGAGACAAAGTTTAGCTGGTGGTTTCCTGGGACTGCCTGCTTAAAATCTCATGGAATGATAGTATACTTTGGAAAAGAAAAATGCTGGCTGTGCAAGTGTGAGGTCCTGTTTCAGACTCTGAGTGCTGGTGTAAAGCTGGGTGTGGTTACACACCTGTAATCCACGTTTTCCCCTAATGACATGAGAGCTGAAAACTCCCTGCAGCTCATGAGTGACACACACAGTAGTGAGGAATAGAAGACCCAGGCTCAAGGTGGAAGGTAAGGATAGACGGTGTTACTTTGTTTTTGCTGTGACACTGTACGTAAACACAGAGAAAAGTAGAGCAGTAGTTCTCAGCCTGTGGTCACAACCCCTCAGCTGTCCTGTATATCAGATATTTACATTATAATTCATAACAGTAGCAAAATTACAGCTATGAAGTAGCGACAAAATAATTTTATGACTGGGGGTCACCACAGCATGAGGAACTGTATTAAAGTGTTGCAGCATCAGGAAGATTGGAAACCACTGAGAGAAAAGAAGGCATATTCAACCTCCACAATCAGGTGAAGCGCACAAATAAAAAGCAATTGAACAAGATAAGGAAACAGGAACTGCAGAAGTTAACACAATAAAGACACAGCGGGGATAAAAAGGAAATGCCATACAGTGAGAGGAAGGGGGAAGGTGTGTGGAGATGGATATGGAGAACCTGATCTCATGTAACAAGTAAGGTTAAAATCAGAAAGCAATGAGGTGATATTGTGTCCAAAACAAAGATCGTGGAAAGTAAAACTAAGCTTCCCTGGGCGGTTACCAGGGTGACGATGACCACAATGCTTTGCAGACATGGGGACAATGCTACAAGAGAGCTAAAGAAGGAAATGTCAGAAGGACAAAATGTTGATAACATGCAGTGACACTCCTGGAGAAAACTGATTGTCCCTTTCTCAGCATGATTGAGCATCTGGCCCCCTGGAGTAGACGAATGAAATAAAAGGAGGACATGACTGCTCCTAAAGTGTGGAGAAGGTTTTTATTGTAGATATACAGGAGAAAGCAGGCGGACGGAAGAGTCCAGACTGAACATGGCAGGTAGACTAAACTGGGACATGAGGGGTACAGAGGGCAAGAGAGTAGCCACTGACCAAGAGGCAGCCTAGGCCAAGAGACCGGGGTAGCCAAACAGGCCAAATTATATAGGGAGGAGAAGCTGGGGGAAGGGCAGCCCAGCCCCTGGACTGGAGAGGTCAGAGAAGGGAGAAGGGTATGCTAGCAAGGAGGACCCTGTAACTGGTAGGGACTGAGGGATGCTGGGAGAACTTGCCAGCCATGTCCACTTTGATATGTTAATAGACATCTCAGCTCTTTGCCCAGAGTTTGAGACCCAACAGTAGAGACTGTAAAATGCTAAGCTTTACTCCCATGTCCTCCCTACCAAATAGCATAAACCAGGTTAGTACTCTGCCTGTGGGGAAGGGTAAACAAGGAGGTAGAAAAAAAATGGAAGTATGCTATTAATGATATTCCCATCAGGGAGAGGAAACATCAGAATTTGGGAATCTCTGATGCACAAGGCTTGCCCCTTAAGTCTGTGATTAACATGGGTGATCTCTTGGGAGATGAAAATCCTCAATGAGAAGCTTGCTCTCCTTTTTAAGACTGCTCACGGCAAACGTAGTGCTCACCTTTTGACAATGTTTCTAGAACCTGTGTGTGGACCCCAAGATGTGGCTGTGCATTTAGGAGGGAGCCCCGAGAAACAGAAGGAGCCAGCACCATAAACAGAGCCATCTTCCTCTTCTTAATGGTGTTGTATGACAAGAACTCATGACACCCCCAACCCTACCACCTCACCCCCAGCTAAGATCCTGAGATCTCAGAGTTCACTTGTTTGGACATAGCCTAACTATTGGATCACAGGTTCTGTGGCCTCACGGATTCAATTCTGGTTGCTTGTTCCTGTATCAAATGACTCCTTGTGATGTTGAGAAACTTAGTGTATTAACCTCCTTTGCTTGTGGCTATGAAAAATAACTGACAGAAGTCACTTAAGGAAGGAAGGGATTGTTTTTGGCTCACAGTGTGAGAGTATAGACTATCATGGTGAGGAGGGCAGTGGTGGCAGATACATGAGGCAGCTGGTCACATGGCGTCCACAGTCAGGAAGCCGAGAGAGATGAATGCTGGTTCTTCCTTCTTTTCATTCAGTATGGAACTCCAGCCCGCAGAATGGTGTCATTTACATTTAGGATGGATATCTAATGAGTCTCACCTCAACTAGTCCAGTCTAGAAACTTCCCCCACAGACATACCTAGAACTTGACAATATTAACCTGGGTGATTCCAGATCCTCTCTGGTTGACAGTCTTAACCAGCACACTTGGCAATATGGTGGCCTATCCATTTTATCATTGGCCCAGCTGTTGTGGCTGACCAGCTGTCCTCAGACCCTCACACACATGTAGGTGATTTGTAACCATAGCTCCTCAGCTGTGGAACTGTGTGGGACCATGATGCCTGCCTCCCAGGGTAGTTGCCCATCTTCATGTTTGTTTCTGTAGAATTACATTCCCAGCCCTCTCCCACCACCCCCTTTCCTCATTCTCAAGTGCTCCTGGGCTTCCTCTCTGACACACTCTTCTCTCTTAGCAAGAACAAACCTCTTCTGTCTCCTTTCTCTCAAAAGACTCAGCCCTGCTTTTAACCTTTGTAAGATGACCCTTCTCTTCCTTGGCATCTGTAGGTCTCTGACAGAAATGGACAAGACCAAATTGGAGTACTCTTTTTACTTTTTTTAATTTCTTGAGTTTTCTTCCCAGACATTTGTTTTGGCAATGTATGCCTGTCTATTTGGTCTTCATAGGCTCCCTGAGGCAAGAGAGATGAGCTCCACGTTTGGGATCTGCCAATTTTATCCACCAGGCAAATAGAGTGTGCTCATTTTCATATATTCAACAAAATACATATTTACTACTTATATAACACTTTATCCACCCTGTTCTAAGTGCTTGGCAAATGTTGACTCCCCTCCCTGCATGAAATAAGTCACCCAAGGAGGCACTGTGTGGGTCCGTCTTGCACCCCAGCCAGGATTGACCTATCCACATCTGTCTGGCTCTCTCTGGTGACTTCATCCTGCCTGGGCTTTCCTTAGCATTGGCCCATCTTCCAATCACCTCTCTAGGCTGCTTCCTGAGAACATAGCAACTTCTTGTACTTCTGCATCTCTGAAAATTCAGCAAACAGTGTTTGGGGAATTGTCACTGGTGTAGCAGGGCTTCTCCTCTTAGACACATTTAGACTCTTCAACTACTTGGTGTAGTCATCACATTTCTTATGCTCTTTGGATTTTATAGTGCCTGGTATCTAGCTGACAGTTCACACATGTATGCAAACACTGTCTTGATATGGACCCCCAGCCCCATGGCTGTCCCAGTTTTAAGGAGCTGGATGTCCTCACTGCTCCCCACAGTTCTCATTTGAGAATGTATCCACCCCCAGCCCCATGGCTGTCCCAGTTTTAAGGAGCTGGATGTCCTCACTGCTCCCCACAGTTCTCATTTGAGAATGTATCTGTGACCTTTAAAGTCTGTCTTCAGAGGTCCCCAGATCCTGGTCCCCTGGCAGAAACATGCCAGCTGTTCCTATGATAGATTTGGTTTCCTTACCATTTCTGATCACAAACAATCAATGTACATCACCCCTGAATTTCCTTACACCTTCATAAAGGGCAGTTGGATCTGGGTTGATCTTTACCCCATGTTTTCTATCTACGTTGACCTCCAGCATCTCATTTTCACTTGGAATAAACCTGGCTTACTCCCTCAGAGTTCTCAATCCCAGTAAAAACATCTCTCTTGGTCTCTGCATCCCCTTTTGCTCTTACTTGTCTGTGTTAGGGACACAGAAGCTCATGTGCCAGGCCATTCTATCCCCTCCTGGGTGAGCTAGAACCTGTAGAAATAATTGATTTACAACAGTTGGCTTACATTTGAAGCATGTGCATAGCTTACATGTTTAGTTTTGCATGTGTTTAGAGATATGAACACCAAGCTATTAACAATGGTTCCAATGGGGAAGACTCAGGAAGGGTGTGTGTGTGTGTCCACGCCTAAGAAGGGTTTACATTTCTCTCTGCCCTTTCATATGCTTTGACTTAAAAAAAAATAATAAAAGACTTATCAGGCAATGTGGCACATGCCTTTAATCCCAGCACTGGGGAGGCAGAGGCAGATGGATCTCTGAGGTTGAGTCTAGCCTGGTCTACAGAGTGAGTTACAGAACATCCAGGACCATGTAGAGAGAAACTATGTCCCCAAAAACCAGTGATGATGATGATGATGGTGAAAGACTCATGTATGATTTTGTAATTTTCTAAAAAGTGAAATTTTGCCAGGTGTGGTAGCACATGCCTTTAATCCCAGCACTTGGGAGTCAGTGGCAGGTGGATCTCTTGTGAGTTCAAGGCCAGCCTGGTCTACAGAGTGAGTCCAGGATAGCCAGGGTTACCCAGAAAAACCTGTCTCAAAAAAAAATAAAGAAATTTCATGCACACATATATTTGATAATGCCCCTTCTGTGTTTCACAGATTTTTCCTGTCACTTCTTATCAAAACTTTCCAATAAAGGCTGAGAATATAGCTCAGTTGGTTGAGTACTTGCCCAGCATGTACGAGCCCCTGTGTTTATCTCCCCATAGTGCTTCAAAAATAGACAAACAAACAAACAAAAACAAAGCCTCAGTAAATCAGGTGCAGAAACACAGTAGCATCATGCTTTGTTGTATGTGGGAGCTGAAGAAAGTCATCCAGAATATAGAACTATGACTTCCAGAGGCTGGAAAAAGTGAGCGTAGAGGAGGTGGGTGGGATAGAGAGGGGTCAACAGTGTGGCTCCAACACAAGAAGGAGAGATTTGTGATGTTATCCAGCACAAGAGATGGCTGTGATCAACCCAATCACATAAAAACGTCATTGTAAAGACCTAGAATGGAGAAGCCTGAAGTCCGAAAACAAACAAGGGGGATGGGATGCTATTTGTGGGGCTACACGTTGCCAAACAATGAGTCTCCACCAAACCCAGTCGATCCTGCACCTTCTACTAAGTGCCTGGTGACCCCAGCACTGAACTCCATAATCTCCTTTCATTCAGAAATTTTGCACTGAAGCCACTAGGTCCGGCTTCAGCTTCTGCAGACCGCTTTCATTTGAGGGAGGACCATGAACCAAGGCTGCCTCCAGCGTCCCTTGATCTCATTTCTTTTTCAATCTGCTAGCCTGGGCAGATGTCCCAGTTCAGAAAAGATTAGCATCTTAATGGACAAAACAGTCGGAAAGGCCAGTGCAGACTTTTAAAAGCTCTTCATGTCCAGAGAAGAAACAAGAATTCTATGACTGTATTTGTCATTTGCCGAATATAGCTCTCCAGTTTCCCACTTTCTTCATTAATCTCTGGTGGGCTCTTGTATTCTTTCTGGAGACCTGGGGCCATATTTGTGCCTGTTCCTGTTCAGCAGAAGCTCCTCTCCAGGGGTACACTCCTGCCCTCCAAGGGAGGGGTTTTCATGATCTTCAAAAGAGGTATTGTGCCCTCCACCCCCAGTTACATACTGGTCCTAACCCTTAGCACCTCAGGATTCTGGCCTCATTTGGAAATGGGCCATTACTATGATTACACTAGAACAGTGTTTCTCAACCTGTGGGTCATGACCCCTTTGGGGTCAACTGACCCTTTCACAGAGTTGCCTAATATCATCCGAAAACACATATTCTTTTCATTGCGATTCATAACAATAGCAAAATTATGGTTATGAAATAGCGACGAAAATAATTTTATGGTTTTGGGTCACCACAACATGAGGGACTGTTCTTAAGGGTCACAGCATTAGGAAGGTTGAGAACCACTGCACTGGAGAGAAGAGAGCCCTAAGTGACATGTCCTCTGAGGAGCCACAAGCATGCCAAGGTCACGGGACAAGGAGGTGCAGACTGGAGGGATGGACCCGTCAGCACAGAACATCAAGGATCAACTGTCAGAAACTGAAGAAGCAAGAAAGCATCCTTCCCAGGAGACTGAGCCCGGCTGGTACAGTTTGCTTTTCTGTTGCTGTGGTAAAACACTAATCTAAAGCATCTTGGAGAGGAAAGGCTTTATTTGGCTTCAACTTCCAGTTCACAACCCACCACTGAGAAAAGTCAGGGTGGAACTAAAGGCAGGAACTATGGAGGAACGCCTTTTATTGTCTTTCTCCCAATCTTCTGTTTAGATACCTTTCTTATACAGCCCAGGACCCCCTGCCTAGGGATGGTACCACCCACAGTGGTCTGAGCTCTGCTACATCAATTAGCAACAAAAATATGTCCCGCAGACATGCTGACAGGCCAATCTGATCAAGGCAACCTCCCAATTGAGATGCCTTACAGGTAACTCTGGGATGTTTTAAGTTGACAGCTGAGTTTAACTAGGAGACCAGCTGAGACCTGAATTTCAGAGCTGTAACCCCCACAAGCATGAGAAGCACCGCAGGTTCTTTACAGCCACGTTGTTTGTGTTACATGGTCTTGGCAGGCACATGCAATCAGTCTGGGTAAACAATGTTGCTTCATTTCCATCCTGAGCCAGGGTAGAAGTGAAAAAAAAAAAAAGCCAGTGGTCTTCTGGCCACTCAGGCAAGTGAGACCTGTTTCCAGAACCACCTCATAGGCCTCCCAAGCCTTCACACTGAGCTACTTCACCTCATAGTAAGTACCCTGTGAGCTCTTCCTGGGGCACAAGGAGGCTAAGGAGCCTAGCCTTGGCCAGGTGCCTGGGAGATCAAGGCTGTAACATCTGCCAGAGCCACTGAGCCTGTTAAAGGCCACAGGCTGTTAGCAAGGGCTCAGTCCAGCATGAGGAGCATATGGGGGTATGTTACATGAGGGAATGTTGGGGCTGTCTTTTCCATCTGTGAACAAACCCATCTTACAGTTTTCCCCTCAGGCATGGCAAGGGTCCCAGGTCAGTGCCGTGCGGGCTTCTACCATTCGGGTGACAACTCTCCTAGCCCACCTCCTTAGGTGGGGAGAGGCTGATGGGGCAGTAGCCTCATAAGAATAGGCTCTGGGAACTGTGGTCAGTGCCTCTGGCTGGTTCTCATGGACTGCAGGGCTGGAAAACAGTCACTTCCACACTATGCAAAAAGCTTACCACAGTGAGCCAGGCTGTGTGTCAGGGCAGCCTGCTTTCTGGTTTGTGCACTTCTAATCGTCCCTCGACCACCATTTGTTCCTTTCAGGCAGTTACTAGCCTGTGTGTGTGTGTGATGTATGTGCATGTGTTACATATCTGTGTTGTGCAATGTTCATGTAATGACTATTGTGGGTATGGGATGTGTATGTAATGTGAGATGAGGTATGGATGTGCACGGCGTGTGTGGGACATGTATATGTGAAACGAGTGTGTAGTGTTGAATGGTGCCTGTATGATATATGTACCTGATGCATACATAAGATGTGTAGTGTGTGTAATGTGTTAGATGTATGATGCAGTGTGTATGAGACATATGATGTGTATGTATACATGTCAGATATGTGGTGCATAATTATATAAATTAATGTGTGCTATGAGTATGCATAGCACTGATCTCTGGTGGATAGAGGGTAATAGTGGGGTCTGAGCTGGATGGTCTTGAGGGGGCAGGCAGGCTATCAGATGGAATCCCCACTCTTCCTGCCCCTCACAGCCCAGAGTACCACCTGCCTCCCTTACAGCATATTCTATACTCAGAAGAATCTCTGTTTCTCTTTTGGTTTGACAGCAGAGCATGCTGTGAGGTGGAGGCCTGTTGTTGGATGGCAGTCCATGGAACTTAAGCCTGGCTAATATACATAGGGCCTGGATTCTCCTTTTGTCTGGGGTGGTGCTGCCAAAGTGCAGCTGTGTGTTCTGGGGCCCCAGCATAGCACGCAGCTGTTTCCCTCAGCACACAGCCATTGTCTGTGGTGCTGGGGACCATGGAACTGGGAGGAGCTGGTCAGGAACAGGGTTGAGTCATGTCCAACCCCTGAAATCTTGTCTTCAGAGTGGTAGGCATAAGGACCACTCCCTCCTCTGCCCCCTGCTTGCCCCCACCCTGTACATGTAGTCCTGCACCCCTCCACCTTTGCCCACACCAGAGTAGGTCACATAATCACAGCCAGTTTAAACTTTCCCTCTTTATAAGGTCATGTCCAGCAAGCATCTGGAATTCCTTTTCATGCAAATAAGGCATTCCCAGCACCTTAGCCCCAACCAGTGATGTACACTCACCCCGAATGTACCCCTATCCACTCCCCAGGGTTTAAGTGGCCTTTGTTTCTCCTAATTAAACAAGCTGCTCAATGAAGCTTGCCTCCTGAGAGTCAAGCTCTCATCTGCCGCAAGAGGTCTCTGCCACCCTGGGCCATTCCTGCCTTCTGCTTCCTCCCTTCAGGATCATCCAGCTGCAGTCATGCACCAACCACACCTGGAAGGGTGGGGGAAGTAGAGCCCAAACGGCAATTGTCCTGCCAGCTATCCTGGCTGCCACAGTTAAACATCACATAGGCAGAGGCTGGCAGGAAGCTGGAGGTACCCTAGCTTTCCAAAGCCTGTAGAATATGAGCAGCTGTCCCCAGCTAGAAGATACTGGAGAACTTCACTACATCTCATGCAATGCTACCATTCAGTCAGCACCTGTGGGCTACTTGTTTGTCATTTGTGGAAACTTACAGGACCTTTGTGCCTGAACTCTATGAGCCCAGAACAACAGAAGACTGTAGCAGATGTTCAGAGAACAGACACCAGTAGGACTACTAATGTAAGAACAGTAGCAGGCCTGGGGAGGTGACTGTCAGCAAAGTCCTTGTCATGGGAGCATGAAGACCTACCTTTGATTACCATGATTCATGTTTTTGCTGCTGTTTTTTTTTTTTTAAGATGGGTGTGGTAGCATGTCTTGTAATCCCTAGTTCTAGGAACACAGAAACAGGACCCTTGGGATTCTCTGGCCTGCTAGCCTAGCGTGTTTGGTGAGTTCAAGACCAGTGAGAAACTGTGTCTCAAAAACAAGACGAATGGTTGACCTCTGGCCTCCACACACACATACACATCTGCATACCCATGAGACCACACAAGACACACACCACACATACACATACACACACACATGGCAGGGGGGGAAGAGAGAGAAAGAGAGAGGGGGGAGAACAAAAAATAGCACCAGCTAAACTTTATTGAGTACTGGCTATGTACCAGGCCTGGCACTGGGCACCTTCATTACTGGGCACTGAGTCCTGTTAACTCTGTTGCACAGGTGGGAAGCTGAGGGTAAGAGGTGTTATGTGGCTTGCCTGCAGGATGCACTGGTCAACGTCTGAGCTGGGTCAGGCGGTCCGCCTGGACTGTTAGTGATGGTGTGGCTTGCCTGCAGGATGCA